>VAHH01000248.1:0-41397 GCA_013357305.1 Radopholus similis
GGGCTTAGACGTAGGCTACGCTTAAGCTAAGCTAAGCTTTTAGACCTGTAATACAATAATTGAAAATTGGCGCGCAATTGACCCCCGCGCGCAATTGGCCGGCGCGCAATCGGCGGCGCGCAATTGACCCCAACTCATAATCATTAATCAATATCTTTAACTATCGTCAGTCAATATAATTCAGCGAAAGATAAGCTTAAGCCTCAATGGTCAGATTCAATATTGGATTGGGCGTGCGTAAAATCCTTAATCGAACGTGCAAAAAATTTTTTTGGACGCGCAAAAGTTCAATCGAAGATGGAGAAAACTAAAATTCAAAAATTGATTGCAGCATTGACTGGTGGAACACGTTGCTGATCTCGCTGGTGGTCTCCATCATCCTGTCGGTGGTACTCTCCCTGCTGTGCTGTCTGTTCTGCAGCAGAAGGCGACGCTAGTAGACTGGCAAAAAACGAATACTTGAATGCGTATTTTAAACAGAAATTCACCATTTTTAATCGAAAACTCAAAAAAATTGATCCAATTAATCAGTGTTCAGGCTGATCAGAGGATTGATCACTGATTAAATTTATCACCAAAACGAATACTTGAATGCTATTTTTAACGGAAATTCGCCATTTTAAATCGAAAACAACAAAATTGATCCAAAAAATCACTGATCAGGCTATCGGATTGATTAAATCTATCACCGCTGACCAAATTCGAACACTGTCTCAACAACCAAATGTCAATTTTGATGAGTTTTCCACCCAAAAGCACTATCCAGATTGCACGCATTTATTTGCACTAATACTACATTAAAATCAAATAGAGATGAGCATAACATCATTTCATTTAGCATTTGCATAATCCGATAAACTTCTTTTTTGCATTTCCCAAACACATCAACACATCAGTTGCCCCATCCGCGTTGGTTGAAGCCGCCGTTGAATTGGCCCTGGTTCCAGCCCCCACCTTGGGGGAAGCCGCCGTTGAAGCCGCCCTGCTGGTAGCCGCCGTTGTTGCCCTGGTACGGGTAGCCGCCGCCGCCCGGGTACTGGCCCTGGTAGTTCACGTTGGAGCCCACATAGCCGCCTCCCTGGCCGTAAGGCTGCTGCCCATAACCGGGACCTGAGGGATTTGGATCAGTGGCAGAACAGGGGGTAATAGAGGCGTCCCGAGATCTCAATCTAGAAATGCCGAGAACTCGGGTTTTTACATCGAATCTCGATCGCGAAATGTCGAGATCCTAAAATATCGTTTTGATCTCGACCGAAATTCCGATCTCGGGATGTCTCTAGTAGGCAATTTGAAGAAACCAAAATGGTCTTAGCTTTCTTCTATTCGGTTGTTAATGGACTTTGAAAAAATGCCATTTTTGGAACACGAAAAAGTGCCTTTTCCGGAATACAAAATTATCCTTTTTTTGACTCAAAAATATAAAAATAGTCTGTAAATTTTGAAGTTTCAATTTTCAAACAAATTGGAAATATAAAAATAGTCTGTAAATTTTGAAGTTTCAATTTTCAAACAAAGAATTGGTTCAAAATTTTTGATGACAATTCAATTCAAAAATTCAAGTCGCTTTTCGATCAAGGGTCACTCAATGGGTACGATGAACTGACCGCGCTTGTGGCGAAATGCCTCCGCTGGGAGCACAAAAGCGGTCGCGAACAGGAGCGCAACCAAACGCAAAAGGGAGCCCATCTCCAGCAGTTATTTTAGAGAGCCGAATGTGTGGGGAATGGATGGCTTGTTTATCGCTAACTCTTTTATGTGTGGGGGAACAATAAAAAGGGGCTCCGATTGGATTCATTCGCTTCGCTTCCATTCTCCTCCATTCCATCATCTGTTCCCATTAGACGCCCTTGAATGGGCGCGCGATCAGCACTGCCCGCCACCGCAGCCGCCGCCCGGCATCCCGGCGCCGCCCGGCGGGAATTGTCCGCCGCCTTGTGGCGAGTACTGCTGTCCGCCGCCTAGAAGCGACAAGTAAAAAGAAGCGACGGGCATAAAAACCAGTGTTGTCGTGGTAGTGGATTTCATAAAGTGGTAGTGATAGTGGCAATTGGAAAATCGATGTCACGTCACTGGGGTGGTAGTGGTAATACAAAAAAAACCGATGTCACGTCACTGAGGTGGTACCACTCTTAAAGTGGTACCACGACAACACTGAAGAAAACGAGGGCGCGTACACGAAATGTCCCGGGCACGAAATGTCCCGTTTCAGAAAATGCACGAAATGTCCCAGAATTTGGAGTCAAAGTTGACGGATATTAGGGGGAGAACCAACAGTGTTCAAGAAAATTTGAAATAATTCCAATTAGGTGTTATTATTATTTTTTTATATCAAATTCTGGGATATTTCGTGCATTTTCTGAAGCGGGACATTTCGTGCCGGAACATTTCGTGCACCAGCGAAAACGAGTGGGCGCACGTTGTTCGAGAAAATAGGCTCTTAGAAGGTCTTTTCGTTTGCAATGGGATTAATTACCGACCTAATTTGGAAAAAAGCGACCTAATTTTGAAAAATTAGGGGGGAGAACAACAAATTAGGTCGCTTTTTTTCCAAATTAGGTCGGTGATTAGGTATACTTATCCGTTTTCGTTTAATGTTTGAGTGAAAATTCTAAATTTTTGATTTGGCGCGAAAAAGTGAATTCAAAAATCAACGGTCCATTTGTCCATTGCTTTCTGTTTAGAAATGGCAAAATTGAAACGAAATTTTTGGAATAATGTTCGGCATCATACTCTTTTTTTATAACTCACTTCAGATGTTCAGATGCTCAGATTAGGCGCCTCAAAACAGACCTAATAATGTTCCATAAAATCATCAATGACGTATAGCAGAGAGTAAAGGTTGATCAAAAAATGCCTTTAAGTTTCTTCCGAGTAAGACACCTGGAGATCCCTACTATTCACTCAAGACGCTAAAAGCCCAATTAGATGCCACTTGTTTCCCATCATTGTGTGCATCTTTTGATGCCTATGAAGTAATACTTAACAATAGTATAATAAATAAACATTGAAATTTGAAAGCCACTCAGCTCTTACCGGGCGAGTACTGGCCTCCACCGCCGCCGCTGCCGTACTGGCCTCCGCTGCTGCCGTACGAGTTGCCGCAGCCCTGTTGGCCGTAGCTGCTGCCTCCGCCCCCGTATTGGCTTCCACCGCCTCCGCCAAATTGACTGCCACCGCCTCCGCCGCTTCCGTAGGAACTGCCGCACGGGTTTGGCGGCGGCGGAGGCGGCGGTGGGTTGTAGCCGTAGCCTGTGAAAAACGGCGACAGTGAGAAGTGGGGAACAGAGGCCTTTGCTTGGGCTTAGCTCCGTTCAAGTGCGTAAGCTTTGGACCAGATGTGCCATTTTAGTGCCAAAAGAGTGTCCTATCAATGGCCTACTGTTCAGTCTTTAAAGTTTGAAGGGCGAAGCGATTGGCGAAGTTATTATGGCCAAATGAGTAGGGAACAGACTTTGGCCTTAGCTCCTCTGTCGGGGCGTAAGCCAAAAATTTGGAGACCAGATGCCCCATTTTGGAGCCTAAAGAGTGTTTTATCCAATGGACTGTTAATTAGGACTGTTCAGTCTTTGAAGGGCAAAGCAATTGACCAAGTTATTTGGCAAAATGTTGCCAAAAATCGCCTTTCTGTCCTTACTTCGTGCCAAACGAGAGATGTTCGCCGAGACTGCGGACACACCGCACAGGGCTACCAAACACAGCAGCGTGAAGCGTGACGACATTTTCACTATAAAAAGGCAAAAAAGTTGGCAATCTCGATCGAGAAATCTCGAAAATAAAAAATTCTGCCCTCTCTGGTTTGGCCAGCCAAAACAAAATGGGCCGGAGGGCGCGCACCTTGTTTGGCGAAAAGAATACCTAGCAGAGGCGTCTGGTGGAGGAGCCAAACGCCTTTGCCCTTAAGAATCGTTTGGCGCAGAACCGGAATCGAGGCGGCGCCGTCGCTCAGAGAGAGGACATATTACACACCCAAATGGCTGGCTGGGCCCAGCGAATTAATAAGTATTTTGTTTGGCGAGAAATGGATGAGTGTTGCTCGGCCGCAAAGGGGGAACGACCAACGTTTCATCGTTTCAATGAAATTGGCGCACGTACAATGGAATTGCCTCCCAAAAATTGGCCGATTGGATGCGGAACCTGCGGGCAGAAAGTGTATCTATTCCCATTTCTCAAGGTTAGCCCAAACGGCCAAACACTCGAAAATTCACAAATTCACACATTTTTGGAACAATTCGAATGACATCAAATTTCAGCTCCAATCTAAGCTCTCTGGCTTTAACGCTTCTTTTGCACTTGTTTATTCACAATTGGTCAAGAATGGTGCGATCAAAGTGCACGTGTTTTTGCGGCAATTTTGCTTCATACTTCATTTGTGCATTTACCATCCTCCTTGGTAGCCATATCCGCCGCCGCCTCCGCCATAAGAAGACATCATCATTGACGACGGCTGTTTCGATTGACCATAGCCTGCAATAATCGGAATTGATTGCTTCAGCTTGTGCGGTCAGAAACGAGATTTTTTCAGAGTGTGGCCATAAGTTGACCAATTGCTGGGCTATTCACAGAAGCTGAACTAACCATTGGACAGAGCACTCATTTGGCCTTCCAACAGCACTCAAATTCTTAGCCCATACCTTCTACCTTGACAGAGATATGCCCTTCAAAAGGATAGGTATCGTTTTAAAAAAGGGGACGTCATAGAAGAGTGTTAGCACACCCCCACATTCGGTTGTTGTGGGTTCGATTCGCACGGAACAGGACAACCCGCCGACGCGATAATATTAGAGAAACTTGGCTACAATTTAGGCCCAGAAATAGGCTTAAGCTTAAGCTTGCATAGGCTTAAGCAAAAATGCCACGATTGGCTACACTTTGGGATTAGAAGTTTCTCTAATATTAATTATCGCGTCGGCGGGTTGTCGCGTACTGGATTCGCACTTATTCCCTTCCAATTGCTTGCCTCCTCCTCCTGATGCTGCTGGCGCAGAAGCTCCAGCTTCGCCTTGTTGTCCATAGGATGGCGCTTCGCCTGCACCTTGTGCCGACTGCTGGGCAGCGTAACCGCCGCCACCGCCGCCACCGCCGCCACTGGTTCCGCCTCCTGCTGCGGGCTGTGAAGACTGAGCATAGCCTCCGCCTCCGCCTCCGCCTCCACCTCCTCTGCCATATCCTCCATATCCTTTGCTCATCGTCATTGGCATTGGCATTGATTTTGCGCCCCCATAGCCGTAGCCGCCTTGTGCTTGGCTGCTGGTGGCGACGAGCAACAAGCAAAAAACAACAACAGTCAGCACTGGGAAGTAGAAGGACAGAAGAGACATTTTGGGGGAAAAATGAATGATTGAGGAGACCTTTGGAAACAAACGCCATTCTCAGCGCGTTTAAATAGAACCAACAACATCTAACTCGACGCTTCCAGAAAATGGGTTGTGTTCCTGTTGGACCAGCCATAACAACAGCGGGAAGAGGGCAAATTGGCCGAGAAATGGGCTGCGCAATTTGCGCTCGTGAATGGCAATTGGCAAATGGCATCAAGGCAATGGGAAATAAATATGTAACAGGTTTTGTGCGTTCCTGTCCGGAAGAACAAAATATGACTGTACGCAAAATAATGTCTTCCCCAAATGTCTGTAGGCAAAAAATAGTATATATTCTATTGAAAAATACTATAGATGCTTAGTTTTTACTTTTTACCGTATTATAAAGTAGCTTAAACCTAAGCCCATAGGTCCCAACGTCCCAAGTCCGGTTTAGAAGCAACAAGTATTTGATTTGTTTTATGGACATTTGGGTTTCGCACGTGTTTATTTTTTTTCCAAAAAACCGCTGCGAGTAATAAAATATAAAACTTCGTTTAAATGTTTAAGCTTTTTAAGGTTGCCTTGAAATTTAGAATAATTTAAAAAGTAGTCTTTTCAAATCTTAAATGCACAAAAAAATGATGGTTTATGTCAAAATTTGGATTTTCCTTCATGTTTATTGAGTCGATAGATAAGTGTTTTTGCTCCAATGCAATAGGCGATCATCACTCTTTTGGTCCCAACTCTTTGCTTCGCCTCTCCCCTCACTCTTTGCCGCACAGCGGGTCGAACTGCTGCTTCTCCAGCTGCTCCTTGGTCTTGGCGGGCACTTCGGCCCACTCCAGGATGTCGTGTTTGCGCGACTCCTTCAAGTCCTCCAGCAGAATTTGGCGGCACAGCCCGGTTAGCATGGTGCCGTTCACGTACTGGCCGGACAGCAGGTACTCGTGGCCCGGCTCCAACAGAATGCCGCACGCCGCGTCCTCCATCGGCGCGTACACGTTGATCGGCAAAATCACCTGTGCGCGGGCACACGGAGGCAATTTGATCGGCAATTTAGGCGTCAATTAATGTTTTTGAGAGTTAGTTGTTGCTGAGCCAGGCGAGGAATCGATTGAGGTTAACGTCAACTCGCCCAGCACCAACTCGTCCAATGTGTTGTGTTCAAGTTTGTCGGCACCGCGTTGAGATTTCACAACAAAGGTTGCCATGATGAAAAACAAATGAATGACAGAAAATAGGGGATTTTTACTGAGAATGAATTATATTTAGGCATCGAGATAATGGGTTTTATATCATTGGACGAGTTGGCGTGACACCAATCAATCGATGACCAGAATATCGATTGGTAAGATGGGACTGATTCCAATTGAACAAGCGATTACTGACTGATCAACCGAGAGGAGGCTTTTCCTTTTTGAGGCACCCTTTTTGTTATGACTATGAGAGAAGTGAGAGAACAAGTGGGCACAACAGAGGAAAAGACCCAAGAAAATGAATGTGTCCACGAGGAAAGGAAGGCCGAATGCCGATATGCGAATCTCTTGTGAGGGAAAGAACGAAAGAAGAAGAAGTGAGACGGCGCCCAGAGATGGATTGCCTTCGAGGAAAAAGAGCCCAGAAGATATAATGATTGGCCTTTGAGGAAGGAGAGCCAAGATGTTATGGGAAAGGAATAAAAGGGGAATCGCTCGGAACGGGTTTGGCACTGGGCTCTATGTATCTATAAGTGCCAGCCAAGGGCCCATCGCAACCCAAGAGCCCCCAGTTCGATTCCTCTGCCCAGCCAGCTTTTTCCCGAATTTCTTTTCCCGAAGAAGCTACTAGGCCATTGCCATGATACTTTTCTCCTCCCTCTTCCCTTCCTTAGCACTTATTAGTTATTACTTTACTTCTCCTCACAGCTAAATACATTTGTCCGCTGATTCGCTCAACTTCAACTCAGTCCCTACTCTCTAGTCGTCCAAGAGTCTCGACTCAATCCCTACTTTAGTTGTCAAGAGTCAAAGGACGTCTTTTTGTGTGAGTCATTTGATTGGTCGGCCGAAATTCCACATTTGGATGTTTGATTTGGGCGCATACTCCTCAGCGGGAACTTTCTTCCCATTTTTTTAAGTAGTTCCCCTGACCTGGTTCTTGTCGTTCACCGGCATCTCCTTGCTGATCTGGAAGAGAACGCAGGGATTGTTGAATGGATTCCTTTGCCCGCCCATGGACTTGCCTTGAACATGCGCTGGTACTTCATCTCGTGCCGTGTATTCGCCTCAGTCTGGCGGTCAGCGATGCCGGCCGGCATTCGCACGTTGTCCTGGCGCTTCACCACCTGCACGTGCGCAACTGCAATTTAACAGAGGGGGATCAGACAGAGATTGGGCGCGAACGAAACGCCAAAATGGGGACCAAATTGGCAAAATGGAAGTTGGAATGCAAAATTGGTTTGTCAAAATTAAGTTTGATTGGGTGGGATCCCGGCAGATTTTGGGGATCGAAATTTCCGGGATTTGAGAAATTGGGATTCGATCCCGATCTCAATTTTGATCAAGATCTCGGTTTCGGGATCTGGGTTCTTCAAAAGTCGTTCCAATTGCTCCAAAAGTGTCGCTTTATCAAGTGTATTACAAAAGCAATCCCAATCCTCTGGGTTCGAGATCGACCTCGAGATCCGGTCATGATTGGGGCGTCGGATTGATCGGAGTCGGGATTGAAAAGCCGATATAATCTCTCCCGATCCCAACCGGGATCCCGATTTCCTTAACCCTACTCTATCTATAGATTCTATTGTAGATTAGAAAAATGCCAAAATGAGCCTTACGCTCAAAAAGTGCCAAGATGGATGGCTTTATTAGAAACTAGTCTATTTACAATAATACTATTTCTGCTGCCTTCCTTCCCCTCTGTGGTTTCCGGTGGTAATATGAATGAAAGGTGTTTAGCCTTCTTTTTTGGACAATTGTAGCTAATACTTGATTTTTTGATTGCATTTACCCCAGTCCGATGCGCAGTAGTTGTTCTTGGGCGTGTCCATTTGGCATTGGCACGCCCCAGTGGTGTGGACGGCGGCACAGGCGAACAGCGCGAACACTAACACGAGCATATCTCCCCTCCTCTGTGTGTGCTGAACGTTTCTCTAAAAATGGACCGAAATTGATTGGAACGAACGTGGAGAAGGCCGGCAATATTTTTGAGAGAGGAGAAGAGGTGGGCGAGAGAACCTGTTTGGCGGGGCAAGATGTGAAGGGGCGAAGGTAGTTTTCGGTAATTGGCGAACAAAGAGTGAGTGGCGGATGACTCACCACTGCTGCTGTGGGAGAGAGGAGTCAACAGTCGAAATTGTAAAAAATCGGGCGAACACTTAAATCTCAAAATGGGTACAATGAAGAATGAATAGGTTTTTCGCGCGCATTCAATCTCAACAATTTCAAGTGCGGTAGATAAAACTAAGAATCTAATCGTAAGAATTTGAGTCAATTTTCGCTCTTAACGTCTCAGATCAATTCTGGCCATTTTAATTAATGGAAAACATAGACAACAAATTCTATTTTTCGGAGCGCAAAATAAAACACGCGTAGGCTTAAAAATTGCATCGCTTTGCCACACAGATGTAGTTTTAGAATGAGTTCTTAATTGCGGTGTTTAAGCGATTGCGAGTGCCCATTTATGGTGACTATTGATTGGGATCTTTGATTGAAAATGCCTCACCTGTTTAAGACGCAAGGGAGTTGTTGAACGCAAACAAAGCGTTGAATGAATGGCTCAAGAGGCTGAAATTGGTTGGGCTGAAATTGGGTTGGATTCAAGAAAATTGAATATGTAATGAAGTAAATAATGCTCTGTGCCGAACAGAATCCGATTCAAAAGATTCAAATTGGCCTCCATTTTGGCGAAATGTTTTATTTTTGCGACCCTTGCTGATTCCAATCGCCACTCCATTCCTCCACTGGTTGTTCACTTTCGACCGTTGCCGCTCAGCCAGTTCATGAACGCGTTCTTCAGGTACTTCTTGCCCGCGTCCCACAGCACGTCGCCCACCGATTGGCCTGCGGCTGCGCCTCCGCCACTGCTCTTGCGTCCACCGCCGCCACCACTTTGTTGGTGCCCTCTGGGCGGCGGCGGCGCACTCTGTTCACTGGTCACCCGTCGGGAGCCACTTCGCGGTCCTGTTCCAAATGAGTCCATTTGTCAAACAAAAATTGGGAATTTTGGGGGAGGGCAGGCAAATTAGGCACTTTTGACTTATTTGGCAAGCCTAGCTTAGCTTAAAATCGTAGCTTAAAGTCAGTCTTAAAGCTCAGCTTGCCTAGGTACTAAGCTTAAACTAAACTTTAAGCTAAGATTTAAGATAAGCTATAAACTTGCTTGCCAAAAAGAGTATTTTGCTGGCTTGGAATTCGGCGGTTTTTTGACATACGTCCTAGCACCTTCGTCTATACAGGCAGATTCCAAATTAGTCTTCACTCCCCTCATTTTGCCTCTGTCGCATTAAACTTTCATTACCCCGACAATTAGGTATCTCGTTTTTGCGTGGCCTGGGTAAACTCGATTCAATCCATTTTGGGTTCCCAGGTTCGAATCCCGCTGATGCTACATATTCCACCCGTTTAAAATTTAAATCATATACATTTTTCGAGATCTGCAATTTTCGATTATCTTCCAATTTTTTAAAGAATTAAAATAGATCTCGAATTTGTCCAATCTCATTTTTTGAACTTGCCGTAGATGGCCTGAATGGCGCGAATGTCGTCCGGCTTAAGGGCCGGGAACCTGTAGTTGCCGTCTGCGTCCACCGGCTCCTGATAGAAGGGCGCCATGATGGCGTCCTCCACCTTGGAGTGGGACAAGCCTGTTTTATGGAAAGTTGATTTCCGGATCAATGGCTGAGACCAACCTAGGGAGTGGCCCCCCTCGTGGATGGCCACCGACAACAAATCGGAGTACTTGAGCCTGCAAACGAATAATAAGTGAATTTAAAAAGTTTATTCTTTAATGGATCTTTCGGACTTGATGTGATAAAAATATTATTAATATTTTCATAATACATAGTAGCTTTGCCAAAATGACGGATTTTCTCGAAAACCACTACAACGACAAGACTAGTGATAACTGATAATGAATTTTGTTAAACAAAGATGATAATCTGATAATGACCATGAAATAGGAATAGTTAAATATTTAACCCAAAAATTGGAGGATTTTGTCCAAAATGATTAGATTGGCCTAATTTTGGATTCAGCACGTCGAGACGCGATAAGCACTTAAAAGTTCAAGAAACGAGATATGTATTTATTGCTCACGATTTGACGTTGTTCTCGTCCATCAACACCCAGCTCTCCGCCTCGTCAAAGTGCAGCTTCCCGTCCGGCGGCATTGTGGCATGCGCCAGCACTCCACCTAAATGCAAAAAGGGGAAATAAAAACAATGTGTTAAATATTAATCTTTATGCGCCTTTCTTGTCGAATGGCCACGGGTCGTCGTGCATGCCGCTGGCGAACAGGATGTTGATGTCCGCCTGTTCGGAGGGCGACACTTCCCTGAAGTTGAGCGGAGTGACCGCTCCCCAAGCGCCGTACGCCTTTCGGATGGCTTCCCTGCAATGGAAGAATGTTAGTAAAAACGAAAATGTTATGAGCTTATGAGGTTATGAGTGCAAAATTTAAGCACAAAATGAAGTTGACTTGGTGAAAAGGTCCAAGAAGTGAATGGGCCCACGAGGAGGAAAGGACCGAAAGCGACTCCCATGAGGGAAAAGAAGCGAGACGTCGCCAAGATGGATGGCCTTTGAGGAAGAAGAGCCCAGAAGATATGGGAAGGAAATACCTAAAGGGGAATCGCTCGGGATGGGTTTGGCACTGGAGTCTAAGTGTCACTATTGGGCCCATCGCAGAGCCAGTTAGTTCGATTTCCTCTGCTCATAGAGTGTTTTCCCGAATTTCCTTTCCCGAAGGAGAAGCGAGGCACTGCCATTACAGAAAGTAACGAAAAAGTAAGTGAGGATCTGATGATAGATAGTATAAACGTATTGTATTTAGTTGGGTAGTATTTACGTATTTAGTTTGCTGCCTTTGAATGTATTCAGATTGGAATTTTGATTGTTTTGAATTCTGAAAGACATCTGACTATTGGATATTGGTATCAAGTACTCGAATGACACATTAAAACAATTATCAAAATGTCTGATGGAGTTCACCATCACAAAGACTGTGATTATTGTGGTGGTCCTAACTTGATCTGTTCCCTGGGCATGTCCGGCGAGTAGTTGTGGAATGTGTAGGTGATGTCGTCCTTGCGCCACTTGAACGCTGCCCCGCCGCCCTCCATCAGATTCTCGACGCCATCCTGCATGCCGCAGCGCGGCTCCGCCATCTTCTTGCGCGTCTTCACGTCCAGCACTGTCCAAATTGTACCAAGTGTCCATATTATTGTACTAATTGTCCAAATTGTACCGCCGGTCACCGGCAAATTGGCGAACTCCTGGAACTTGCGCACCGCCGTGCCGAACACATCGGCCAGGTCGCCGGCGAGACCGTCCGCACGCGTGTTCAGCTGCGACACGGCGGCGTAGCCGAACGACCTGAACTTCAAGATCCAGTCAATTTAGTTTATAAATGTCTATTAATTTGACATCAAGTAGTCGGCGGCGTCCTCCTCCTTGACCGGCTCCATCTTGTCCAGCAGCCGGTCTTTGCCCTCGGTGCAGGCGAGAAGAAGCAACAGAAGAATGGCAATCGGAACAGTCCATCGGCGGCAAAACGGAGGCACCATTATTGTATTGTCAACAACACCGACAAATTGATCTGACGGCGGAGGACGCCGAGATGTTTCAGCGATGCGACCGCCGCGCACACTTTTTGTGTTCGCCCAATGTGCGCGAAAACTGATTGATGAGATGCTGAGTGGCGACGCCAACAGATGAGGAGTGCGAAGAGAAATCGTTTGCCCAACTTCGTGCGCAAAACAACCAACAAAAAGGCGAATCATCATTCCATCGTCTCCCAATTCTCTCCCCGTTTGGAATGCCCTTGTGTGGGCTGTATCAAAATGGTGTGTGCCAAGCAGATGACTCATTCCCGCTTAAGAGAGCGGACAAGACAAGACAGAGGCCGATTGATTTTTTTTGTAATTTGACATAGTTTTTAAATCAAGCCGATTGATTTTTTTTTGTAATTTGACATTGTTTTAAAATCAAAATGCATAAATATGTACATTGATTGAGAACATGAAAATACAATATAAATGAAATATTCAGCTTTTATTCATCGATTGCTTTATCACTTAATTTTATATTGGAAACCGAAGCTGGAAGAAAATTAAAAATTAAACGTGGTAAAAACGGTCTCAGCGCCTACAGCTGAAGACATTGGAGTGAGTGTTACGGGGCAATTAAGAATGGAATATGGAATGAAGAAAAAGGAAGAGAATAATTGCACAAACACAAAATGATGTGATCTTCCGAATTGCGTCTCCACATTCACGGTGTGTGCTTTTTTCATCAGTGTGTTGTTGTTCCTGTGTTCACTGGTCGATCAGCGGGTGCACGAAACCGGCCGGGAAGAGGCCTGCGGAGAAATGGAGAGATTCATTGGAATGAATCGAACAGACCAAAATAAATGGCATAATATCTTTTTTTCGCCGCCCAAAAAAAACAATCTGTATAATATATGACATGTCAAACTAAGATGACATTCTCTAATTCACGATGTTTTTGAGAGGTCTACTGTCTAGCGTGGTATGCTCGGCTTTATTACATATTTTTAATCTCGACTTTATCCCCAACTTTTCTATTGTAATTATGTAGGTGGCGAAAAAATTGACGTCCATTAACTTTATTTTATAAATGCATATTAATTATAATTTTTGAACATAATTTGAATTGACTGGATGCCATGATCAGAATGAACATATCGATTTTTTGGTACTTTGACTCAATTAGACCAGAAATTTGTCGATTGGAACATTTCTCCCAAACCAGAAAGGTATAGGTCTTCTTCACGGCTTCTCCTCTACAGGGCTTTGAAAGTTTCTCGACCCCAAAATTGGCCAAAAATTGTTTTCGTTCCTCGAATTTTCAACCTTTCTTTAATGCCTGCGCCTTTATCCTTCGCCGACTAACCTCTTGTCCCATTTTTCTTGACGCCCATGCACCAGCCGAGGTGGTCCGGTCCCGAGACAATGTCAAGCGTGTCGCCTAAAGAGGCAATTGTGCACCATATACATTTGTAACCCCCAATTCGCGATACCTTTGACGAGTTCAATTTCGTCGTCTTCCGACGGCTTGTAGTCGTACATCACCCTGGCCGGCCCCAACGGCATTGGGGGCGGCAGGTGGTCCAGGTCGATGTGCTCCTCCTCTCGCAGCGAGGCGTTGTCCGCCGACGAGTGCACACTGCTGCTCTGGCCCCCTTTTGAGGAGGCCAGCGAGCCGGCCCCGTGGTTCCGCTGCGCCAACACTTGTTGTCCTCCGTGGCGGCCGTCCAGCGAGTCCCCGTTCTGACTGTGGCGGTCCTCAACGCTGTAGTCCGGTTGCTAAAGCACAACAAAATCAATTCGCAACTGAACCCCATTGGTTGAGAGAGTTTTTGGGCAAGCTTCACTCATTCTAGGGAGTTTGATTTGGACGGTATTCTCTGAAATCGGAAGTTGAGAAGCCCATTCATTGACTGAGCAGAACAAGAATGATGAATTTTGCAAATGACCACAATAATAAGTAATAACAAAGCAGGTGATTTCACTTTTGATGCCAGAACACATGTACTAGGCTCTTAATATCAACATCATCGCAAAGTACAGTAGCATTTGCTAATATTGACTGCATAGAGCTGTAACCCCATAGATCCATAGCGCGAATATAGTTAGCAAAACAGCCAACTTTGTTCCTCCTCTACCCCAAAGAGCTTTTTAAAGACTACATCTACCCAAGGTGTAATTTGTACCTCCACTTCAGACTGGTGTTCAGACAAGACTTTACACTTTGATTGTTTTGAATCTTATTTATATATTTCCGTCTCCCTTTCCAAAGTTTTCGTTTTTGGCTCACCGGCGGAATGCCATTGCTGGCGCGTTTGATTTCGGGCTCGGCCCTCTTCTGCGGAGTGATCATCGGGAACGGGTCCGCCAGCGGATCCAGCAGCACCATTCCACTCCCGTTCGGATGCGAGTCCCGTTTGGCGGCGCCCGTCGAAATTACAGCGCTCATTCGGTGCCCCGAAGGAGGCTTCTCGCTGTGCGAACGGCCCGACTTTGAGGTGCCCTTGGACTGCTGCGAGTCGATGGAATTCTGCTGAACAGCGAAAAATGGTCGTGCAAAGTGCGATTGAGTGCTGTGCAGTAAGTTAGGTAAGGTCCAATGAATTCGAGACTTATCGTCAATTTTTCAAGATTTTATACGAAAATCCGATTCTAACTTTTCTCCACTCGAAGAATTTTGTTCACGACTGAAATTGCTTTTGGTACAAGTCCACCGTTGTGATTTTGATTTTTGGCGCTTAAACTGCACTAGAAGCTTATATATCTGTTGAACCGTTCTTTCATTCCCTTTCACTTGGTTTAGGCACTCACCTTTCTCATGAAGGGTGCCGGCTGTGCTTCTCGCCGCTCATTTTCTGCGTCCTCATCGCGCACGTAGCTTCGGAATCCGTTGCCGCTCTCGCCTCTGGCGCCACCATTCTTGGCCGCCATTCCCGTCGGCTCATCGTCGCTCTTGATCACTTTCTTGGTGAGCACAACGCCGTTGTCCAACTGCTTGCCGGCCGCCTTCGACTTGGCCGACCCGCCGTGGATGTGCCGCAACTCGCCGGTGTACTCCTCGAACTTGGGCCACCTGGTGGCGCAGTCGACTCCGTGCAGCAGCGACCACTTCTTCAGGTCCTCGCCCACTGCCACATCAGTCGTCGTCAGAAAGTGCTGATGCGTTTTGGCGTGAATTTGACTGAGTCTAAAATTTATCGAGTATTGATTGACATTTATGTGCGAATCTAGGCGTACCTGGGTGGATTGACCAAGTCCACGAGGATCTTCTGCATTCCGGAGAGCATTTCCAGCGCAAAGCGCAGCCTCTTCATCTCCATCTGTTGGCACTTCTCGAACACGAACGCCATGTTCTCCATGTACACATTGTTGTAGGCGGTGATCTCCTTCACGTTCTGCTCGTAAATGGTGCGCGTCTTCCTCAGCTGGATTGAGTTAAACATGAAGTTAGTCAGGTTAAAGAAGCGTGAATCTTAACGCACGTCTTCCTGGCACTTCTCGTAGCGCTCTTTGATCTTGTCACTGCTCCCGTCCGCAATTGAGTCGCTCGCCTTGGAGTTCATGAACTGAATGTGCGTGGACTTCTCGGAGCGGGCGGCCATGTGGTAGACGCGCTTGGAAGACTCGACGCGCTCGAACAGCTTCTTCCACTGCTTCTGGGCCTTCTCGAACTCGTCCTCCAGCTCTTTTGCCTCCTTGAAACCGCGGAAAGCGGACCGATGGTAGTTGTCCTTCTTGAAGAGCTCGATTGTTTTCAGCACCTGAAAGCAGTGCAATCTTGAATCGAACATTGTTTAATTTTAATTTTTGGAAATAGGACAAATGTAACGGAACCTTCAAGGTCAAATTGGGAATCCAGATCAAGCGTTTTAATCTCCAGGATGTTCAAGAAATAATTGGATAGTGGACGGGGTTTAATCAAGACCACCTCTGGGGCTTTGACCCAGGTCAAGGTCCTCCCCGGCGCAATGTTTACCTCGTCATTGAAGCGCTCTTTCACAGCCGAGTGCACTTTCGCCAGCTCGCGACTCTCCTCCAGCACAAGGTCAAAGGACCGTTTCATCGATCCGTCCGCAAGGTGTTTGTCCGAATAGTGACGCCATTCGTCGTTCCAGCGTTCCAAGTGCTTTGCGTAACTGAAGAGTGTTTGTTTGTTGTTTAGTCCAACTCGGCTTAGCTTACTTGTTTTCGATCGCGATCCGCTCTTTTATGAATCTGGAGAGCTCGTCCAACTGTTCCGAACCCTGATGTATTCTCTGCACATTTGCCTTGTAGTTGCCTTAAACAAAATTAAATGTTAATATATTTCATAATTCATATACCTATTTCCCAAAAGCCGTTTGAATTCGATGTCGAGGAAACTGCATCCAAATTTGGAAGACTCATATTGCTGAAGTCGAAATATTCACCAATCACTCTTACCTTTCTTAGGCTAAAACAGTTGAGTTTAACAAACCGGATTCAACACATCATTTTAAAATGAATTGTGTTATTGTTTGTTTCGAGCACAAATAGATAGATGTTGGAGACAAAGGGAGGTTGGATTTGTGGAGTTGTTGACAAGAATGAAGAAGACTGGATAGACAGGATTAATGCGATGATCGGGCGCGAGCGGGAACAGAGCAAGCAAGAAATATATAGGTAGGTTGGTTGAGTTGAACGAACGTGCAATTACCAGGTGCAGGTGGTGAATGCGGGTGCTGGGCTGTGCGATAAACGCGATAACTAACCATAAGACCATAACCAGCAACCTCTGATGAGGCAAATGCTAACAATATAGGGTTCGGAAATTGAACGATATCGTTTATTTTTTCCTAAGCCACTGTCGTTATTTTGGGATTTCATGTCGTTATATTACTTTAACAGTGAAAACTGGGAAGAAATTTGGTCCTGGATTTTGGTTTACGAAATACGAATTGAGGAAGCTCAAAATGAAAATTGATGCTACTGCATTTTTTGAATGCAAAAATGGCGCTTGATTTTGCTCAATTTAGTATAGATCATAAATTTGAATAGTCGCATCTAAGATCTAAATCGGAAATAGGAAATCCTACGACGTGGATTTTCTTTTAAACCTAGAATTTTAGTTTATTCGCAATAAATCTAATTTCTAATACATAATAAGTTTTCATTTTCAACGATTAGCTTGCGCATACTAATAATAGCCAATAGCGGCTTAATGGAGGATGGATGGGATCTGTTCGTGTGAAGCGCCAGCAGAATTGTTTAAAGATGTGTCAAGTCAATTGCATTCCCCACTTGACAGAGCGGAGGCGCCAATTGATGGAGGGATCCACGCCGCCTTTATTCCTGCGCAAAGTGAAGATGAGCGCGGGAAAATAAGCGAAAGTGAACAGGACAGAGGAGGAGACAGAGGCTGCTGCAGCCGTTATCTATGCGTTTGAATCTTTGCATTTGAAAATAAAAATAGTAAATGAAAATTGAAAAGTTTGTAAAAAGGAAGAATGGATGAGCAAGAGAGGCAATTCATAAATTCGAATCGTTCGATGTCGGGGAGCTTTCTCATTTGAATATTATTGTTGCGTCGCTCTCGAGCGGAATCAAATAGTAAAAGGCGAGTCAAAAAAGGATTAGGGGCGCCGATCCGCATTCGATTGGGGCTGCAAAAATAGCAATAGCCAGCCCAGCCAGCCCCCGACTCCAACAACGCCCATTCATTCATTCCATCTTCTCACCATCGCCAGTTTCATCGCGCCAGTCCTCGTCCCTTCTCCTCCCCTCCCACCTCTTTTTCTTGCCTTGGCTCTGCTGCTGGTCATCGCTTCCCCATTTGTTGCTGGCTGAGCTAAAATTGATCGAACAGAGACAGAGCGGAGTGCTCTGGGTTAGGAAAGATTGAGAAGGCAGCACAGACTGGGTACGCGAGGGCCGAGGAGATATATTTAGGCGATGAAGGGGACGCGCAGCAGCAACAGATGGAATGGGGAAAGTCCTCCTTCTTTGCCCTACCGGCCCACTTTATTGCCCCCAATAATACATAATTAGGAAATATAAAGGGCAATATTGGAGACCGTTAGCCTTCGGGAATTTTGCCGAAATTAAAAGACCCAATTTATCTGTTTGACTTTGGTCTATATGAGAATGACCATGGTCACGACCTAATGGAGTAATGAAGAATAAAAACAATTTTATTGTGCAGCCTTTCCACAGCTTAAGAGGTCTCCATCGCGAAAATGAGTTGACATTACTCATTGACAGATGCTTCCAGTTCCATACCCATGATAATTGATAAGGAATGTCACCACCTCTCGGCCGGTTTACTCCAAATAGTGGGTGCGGCGACTACTTGGGGAGTGCACTACATGGCCGTAAACACCCGGGCCGTGAAAGTTTTCCTATTTTGATAATGGCTCTCCAAGATATGAAGTCCCACCCGATGTGGCGCATCCCATCCCATCCTCATGCGGCGGTCCAAAACGACAGAAGAGGGCGATAAGGAGATTTAGATTTAAATTTAAGGCCAGATTTGCCAAGGCCTTAATACACATTGATTTCAATCAACGCTAATGGATGTGACAGGGGATCCAGGGGCTCCGTATTGCCTTAATTCCTTCTCGCGCAATCTTAAACTAAGCTATCTGCCAATTTTTGGCCCCGGATCGTCCGTCACTAACAAAGCAGAAAGTTGTCCTCCCAAATACCCTATCAAATTGAATGTAAAAAGTGGTTTGTTTGAAAAATAATAATGATCAATTGACAAACAGAGTATGAACTGATAAATGGTAAAAAGTAAAAACAATGGTTGCGTTAGGTGCAAATGACAATCAAATGTGTGGAATTTACAGCAGCAGCGATTGAAGAAAGGCATTTATCATATCGTTCTGATAACAAATAGCAATAATATTACATACTGGATGCAATTGTCCACGTTGATCAACGGTCTGGAATCAACTGGTGGAACTCGGCTTGCATGGTGGATGGACCATAAATGAATGAATGAATCAAGTTAGGATGTAGAATCGATTGCAGTGGGGTGAACAGAGGATCTGAAGTGGCTTAAGCCACGCGGAAGACAAAATCGTTTAAATTTAAAGAATTATGTTACAGGGGCGAAACGTGAAATTAATAAAACAGCTAGGAGAAGAGTAAGCAAACCAAGGAATTAAGATGGTGGAAAACGAAATGTGGATCTATGCATTTAAACAGTAGGTTGGAGTCAATCCTTTCAGCAATGTCTCAATGCCCAATTCCAGTTCATAGTCATACATGTGGAGCCTCCGCCGCCTTTTTGTTGAGCTTCAGTTCTTCTTCAGTTGTCGCTGCCTGCGCGCTTGTTGCGCACGCTGCGACGAGGCAGTGTGTTCGAATTGAACTCTGCGGACGGGTCCGAGACGCCGCTGGTGCGCGATCGAGAGCGACTGTTGCGGCGACGCACACCGCTGCCGGAGCGAGATTGTGAGTGGTGGCCCGGGTCCTCGACCACCACCACCTCCTCGTTGCCAAACTTTTGTATCTGCAAGCCCACAATAAGTGTCCAGTTTAAGGAAATGCAATATAATTTATAAATGGAACTTGTTGTCCAAACCTTGTGAGATATAGTTACAAATTTTTGTTTACCGAAATTTTTGGATAAACCCAAAAAGCAAACCGTTTCTTCCGGCACCAGCACCGGGTATTCCACAATTTGTCCCTTCTCGTCGTAGGTGCCAGTCCATGTGCGGATCTCCTCCTCCTCTTCCTCCTCGATGAACGACTGCTTTTGGGCGGTCATCACGGTGAGCTTTCGCGACTCGGTCTTGCTGGCCACGCTGATGTCTCCGGTGCTGTAGGACCGGTGCAGATCGGCCAACTGCACTTGGCCTATTTGGGCTCCGCGCAGTGCCGCCGTGGCCACAATGTCGCGGGCACACGCCAAACCACGGGAGCCGAGTGTGACCACCTGTGTGTGATCTCAGTTTACTCGTCGCCATTCAATGAAATCGCTTTTTATTTGCAATTCGCATTTGAAATGAAAGCAAATTTCCTAAATTGTAAAACTATAGCTTTTTTGCTGTTATTGCAGTCACAGGAAAATATATTATTAATTTTCCACCAAAACGCTTAGTTTTAGCTTTTAAACTTCATTTATCCTCTCGATGCTTTCAATTATAATTTCCAGAGTAACAGCCTTAAGCGTACCTGTCTGTACGACTCGTTCTTGGCTTGTTCCAGGAAATTGTCAATTTCGCCCTCGTGCTTCATCAACATTGGATGTATCCATTTTCGGTAGAGAATCGAAGCACCTCTTGTCCTAAATACGGAGAGCAATTGATTAATTCTCGCGGAATTACAGAATAAACCATGGACTGAGCAGCCAGATGACAAAGATGATCTTGATCTCGTAGTAGAACGGAAACCTTAAAAATTTGACTGATCGCTGTAAAAAGATTTAATCAAACCAAAATGCGATGAAGATGTCTGCTAGCGCTTCTCCAGTGCAAAACAGTCCGAACACAATCCAGTACATCATCCCTGTCAATTTATAAATTATGGTTGCTTAGCCTTTCCTGGGCTTTGAGCTCATTTTTATTGTTAAGGCTAGCCTATAAACCTTGGCTTACATTTCACGTATTCTTTGACGTCTTTGGTGCGCACTGCTTTGTAACTGCGGTAGGCCGGATAGAGTGTGCCCGCGACCAGGATGACGACCCGAGAAAGTAGTGTGGAGATCATCTCGACAAATCCCCGTTGTCAAGGCCGAGAGTTGCGTTGGAAAGTATCGTGGGGGAAATGGGATTGATCTATTTCTGCGCAGTCCGTTTATCAAATCCACAACAGCAATAGTATTTAAAAAATTTGTTCAGCTGCCGCTGCTGGATTTGCGCTGTAATGAGAGGAGAGCCAAATAGAGCGCATTTTAATTGTAAAATTCGTAAGAAAAGGAAAAAAGAGATTGCAGTGTTTTAACGAGCGAGGATACCTTGGGTACTCAAAAACTCATGTCTCGTGTGGATTGCGGCGGCAGCGGCGGTGAACGGACGGGAAATGGGGCAGAGTTAGATTTGAAGAGACAGATGACAAAAACAAGTGTCTGTTGTTTTCGGGTTCTTTTCCACCCACTTCAGCAGCCATACCAGATACCATTGGTATTTGTCCTCGGTCTTCGCTAGGGTCCTAACAGAGGGAGGGAAGAGTCACCAAAAATTGGACAGAGACAAGTTTAGGTCCTTAGACATCACTTCGGGTAGCAATACATAATTGGAATTAATCATTTAAGATTTAATCAATGCAATAATGGTCCCAGCTGGCTTGGAGAATAAAATGACGGCTTTCTCTGCTCTTTTCCATTGCAAAAGCATTGCAAATTTATTCGCTTGCTCTTCACTCTCCGTTTGCTTTGTTCGCTCGCTGTCCTCATAGTAGTACTATTCGGTTCCGGTTTGGCTCTCGCTTTTACCTATTTTACCTGCTGGCTCTCTCTATGCTTTATTATTTACTGAAATTTACTCTGTTTTCGCTTTTGCTGTTTTGCTTCTCTTAACCCTTTCACAAACTCTAAGTTCGCAACGTCGCAACCTAAAACGCCACGCCCCCTTCATCCTTCACACCTACATAATGCCAAATAATTTTACAAAATTCAATTATTCAGTGAAAGTCACATGCAGAATGCGGAGGTGCGGACTGCGGAGGCTAAAGCTAAAGTCTACACATAAATTTGATTTCTGATTTTTGAATGAATTTAGGTATCTGATTTGTGAGAAGACTACTGAATGTGGGTGTGTGCTGTGTGGTGTTGGCTAGCAAATGGGGTAAATACTTAAGTTAATTAAGAGTACCGAGACTGCTGATAATAAGACAAAGGAATGCAGATAAGGGGAGAATCGATGAGAAATGTTGACCTAAATTGAATGAAATACGACGGGAATTCTAATGAAATTAAGCGCGCTGTGGATTTTATGGATGGATTTATAGTTTTATAGGAACCATTTCGTCCGCCGTCTGCTGTTTCTCTCGCCCGCAAAATGAAACTCTAGCCATATTTTGACAGCTTTTTGAATGTGGGAATAAGAAATATGAGCAGCGTCCGCCGCCGATAATAAAAATGGAAGAAGGACAATGTCGGAATATAACGAATATTCTGAATTCAATATCCCAAATGTGTTGGCGAATAAATTTATAATTTATTTTAACAAAAGTCTCAATGCCATTAAAATGAATAAAATCACGCTAAAAATGCGACTCCTCTTTCTCGTTGTTTCTATTGCTTTCTGTTTTGGTCGCCCTCTGCTCAATAGCCGGGCGCAGTTCTCGGTACCTCAACAGAACAGCGGGGCAGTTACTCTGCGCCGTCAAATAGCCTTTCCACCGGGCAGTGGTCACAACGGCCAGATGAGCCGGGCATTCCGTCCTCGCCTCGTGCGCCCGGTTCCCCATCCACTCCCGGTTTCCCCGTTCGGCCGGGATCGCCCACTTAAACGGCGGCTGATTAACCAAAATATGCCTAACGGACACTTTATCTACCTTCGCCCGGCTGTCCTTCCTCGCCCGGCTTTCCGGGCTCTCCGGCCAGTCCAGGTGCTCCTTAAAAACGAATGCTCGCATTGGAGATGTACAAGAGAATAAATAGATAATGTGGCCCTTGATCAACCAAATCCGATCAAACAATCGAAACTAATTCCATTCTCCTTTTGGTCCTGGATATGTTGGATGGAGTCACACCCTATTCGTCGTCAGCCAATTCGTCGCTAGCCAATTCGTCGACATATCTGACAAAGTTATGACATGCCAAATTTAAGCCTAAGCTTAAACAAGCCTATGCAAGCCTAGGCCTAAGCTTAATTCTAAGCCCTAGCCAATGTTGAAATTTTAGCCTAAGCCAATGCAAGCAAGTCTAAGCCTAAACAAGCCTAAACTTAATAAGCCTAAGGTTTAAGCCTATTTCTAAGACCGGTTGGATGGTCGAAGACATTGCCAAAAGGACAACGAACCCGGCAGTCCGGGCATGCCTGGCAGGCCCGGCGGTCCCCGTGGGCCTTCCACATCGCGCAACTGGCCCTGTTTTCCCGGAGCTCCCTTCGCCCCGGGAATTCCTGAAAAAAGTGCGTCAACACATGAGGCACTATTCTTCGTTTTACCGGGAGTTCCCGGCGGCCCTTGAATGCCCATCATTCCCGACCGTCCAGCCAGTCCATCGGCCCCAGGCTGTCCAGGAATGCCATCTGTGTAAGAGGCAAAGTTTTGCCCCCAAAAGTTCGCTCGCTTCGGCTGACCTCTTCCTTTGGGGCCCTTTTCGCCTGCAGGCCCCATTGGACCGGGCGGCGACTCTTCGCACACAAAGCACCATTGCTGAAAGGGAATCTCTAGTATTGCAATGGAACAATGGATGTGGATTGCCTGTGGCTGCAGCTGTGTGGGCATGGGAAAGTCGAGGGGCACCGGACTCAAGCCGGGCTTGCCCTGGGACCCGTCCAGCCCATCGCGTCCATCGGTGCCGGGCAAACCGGGCTCACCTGTAGCGCGGAAAATGAAGCATTGAAGATTGAACGGAATGAACGGAAGGATGAAGGGAATTTTGAGTCAACATTATATTAACCTGGTGGACCGACGCCGCAACCGCAGCACCTGGGCGGCACCAGTGTTGTCGCTCGCTTTTGCTTTGCCTGCGCCGCTTGGACCAACTGAATTGGGAAAATTTGACTTTGGATCAGCTTGATTCCGAACGGTTCTGGGGGGCTACGTTTTATTTATATTAGAGGTCTTGACTTATGATTTACAAGCGAGTAGAATAATTCGCTACCAAAAAAGTGGTAGAAAAAGCTGCCAAATACTAGTATTTCTTCAACCCGAATAGTACCCCCACCAAGGACAGCAGTAAATAGCTCATTGGAGGCGTCTCTCCTAAAAGAGCTGAATGGAAAATGGAATGGGACCAAAATTAGGCCGATCTGACCATTCTGAACAAAGTTATTCAGCGTCAAATATTCATGCAAACATTTGGGGTAGCTTTTTCAACCACTAGCGAATTCATCCTATTTCCTATCCGTTGTTAGATTTTTAGACAAATTCGATTTAACCTAGGCAAGCTAGATTCTTTCTGTCTCTGACCGTGTTCTCTTTTCACTTGCTTTTTGTCTCTCGTATGGCTGATCCGCTACCTATCTAATAATAAAGGCAATCTTTTTACTACTTATCAGAAAGCAGATGAGTAGAATATATTCCTCTATTTTCCCTCCTCTTTCACCGTTTCTCCCTGTTCACCTCCGCTCGGCCGATCTCCTTCCAAATGTTGGTGGTGCGCATGCGACAGAATGCCAGCTCCTCTTGCGCCATGCTTTGCACGTACTGGATTTGGGAGTAGATCAGCGGGACGAGGAAAGCGGCGAGCAGAGTGGCCACCGCGGACACGGACACGCCCGCAAAGGCCAGACGCCGCATTGCGGCCAACTCGTGGAGCAATTGGACACGGGCCGGCTCCAGTTTGGTCAGATCCTCGTCGTTGTCATTGTGGCATCGGGACAAACAGGCAAACATTTTTGGCATTGTGTGTAGAAAGAGCGACGGTGTATTGGATGAGAAATCAAATGAACAGAAGTTTCTGGCGTTATGATAAAATCAATTATTTAGTCGTCTTTATCTTTATATTATTTTTCGAAAATTAATATATTTATTATCAAAATTAAGTTCCTAATTTACAGATGTTTTTGCGGGGGGTTTTGATCCTATTTTATAGATGTTTTCGGGGGTCTAACTATCTTGGAGGTACTTGGGGGTATTCTATCTGACTCATCAGTAGATCCGATAGCTCCGAGCTAGTTAAGCTTGATATTGTTCTTTATTTTCAACCAAAACAAACGATATACACATAGGTAAAATAACTTAATAACTATTGGCTCTCGGACATAACATAGCGACAGTTGAAATTGGGAATGGGAAAATGGATTTTGAGTCGTCCATCCATCCGGCTGGAGAAATGAACGGCTTTTTGCCAATGGGAAATTGGTTTGGCGCGAGGAATGTGATGGAAAGCGCGCGAGTGGGCGAGAAGAGTGTGTCAACAGCACTCATTCCCCGGAGTTCCGAATTGTGTGAAAACTGTGGCGCAATCCGAGGAGCAAATGGGAAAGTGGCGCGCGAAACGGCGAAAACGCATTGGAGAAGTGAAGTGGATTTGCACCAAAAGCTGTTCGCCTGGAGCCAAAGTAGAAGGAAATTTTCAATTTAGGTAAACAAATCTAGATACTAAATCTACAAGAAGTTTGGTTTGAACCTTTTTTTTCTTTTTTTTAAATTCAAAACATTATATGACCTGAAAATCCCGAATATAAATAATACCTACTTATTGCTTACCTATGATCCAAATATGCACTAAAATATGACAAAAAATCTCGAAAAGTGACTGAAAACAGGAGTTTATGGTGTGTTTTTCGTTTACAAATCTCACCAAGACATACCTAGGAATCAAATAGGTACTTAGGATATGATATTTCATACCCTATTGTAGTATGTATAAAAATAAAAATTCTTTTTTGTTGTGTGGTTGTGCTCAAAATATGCAATACAGCAATACCTATGCTGCTGTGCTCCCTCCATTCCTTCTGCTTTATATCAACCGGACTGTTCCAGTAGAAAAATGCCTGCGCCTTCCCATCGCATCGCTATCAATCCTGGCGCCGCAGCAGCCGTTGTTTTAATGCGCTTTCCCAGCCAAACTAATGGGCAGCTTTCCGAAATGGCGCGCTCAAAGCCATTTGGTGGCGACAACGCGCCGTTGTTGATGACCACCGATGTGGTGACAAGGAATCGCCCACACACCCACTTGAGGCGATGCCTCTGGACCGGATCGGCGGCGGCGGCGATTGGAGCGCTAAAACATGTGCAGAAACAACAATCCGGCTGAACAAAAATGTGTGGGAAAGACATGTCGTTTTTGGTTTTTTTCGTGAATTGGGAAAACTCTGGGAAAATGCGCTAAACCAGAATGGGAAGTTATCGTTTTGACTCATTCCCAGGGTCAGCAGAGAACGGAATTTTTTGCACAAATCCGCGCGGAAAACCGTCGGTAAAATTCGATGTCTGTTGACCCTGGATTGCAGCGTGCAGTGTCCGCATTCAAGTCAACAACAACATCTAAGAAGACATCTTCAGCGGTGGACATGGCGCAGCGACAACGCAACTTCACGAGCTTGTCAAGTCAAAAAGATCGACTCACATCACCTTTTACCCGAAAATGTCTCTCCCTCAACACTGAACATTATCAGTTATCACATTCATGAACAGTTTTTGAATGGAACAGGCGAAAATCAAACATAGACCCATATGTCAAGTCATTTGGGATTCGTTGAAATATCTAATCTCCAAAATGGTCACTTAATCTGACCAAGTGATCACTCGTCCTAACCTACTCCTAAATCTGACAACTTGACTATCCCAAACTCAATCAATTAATATGATATTGGTTAAAACTTAAAATAAGTTTACAAGTGAAAATTGTATGTGTATCGCATCGAATCTCGGCCTTTCGCTTGCGCCATACCTCAGTTCCGTTCACCGTCTTTGCATCACGAAGCAGACCAGACAGCAGCCGATGCACCCAAGCAACGTGAGAAGACCAATAACCACCAGGGCAACGCTGAAAATGGGAGAGATGTCGTATGGGCTCTAGTAACTTCCATTACTCTCTATGTATCTCTTCCATTACGCTCTATTAATCCCCCCTCATCCCGAATAGTCTCACTTCTTCGTAAGTGATCAAAAATATTCGCTCCGTGGGGATTAATAGAGTATTTGCTATTTGCGTAAACACATGTCACTGACATCACCCAGGCCTCCAGCTGGAAGCAGCACTCGGTCGGATTGTAGTCGCAGCACACGTAGTAGTGGAACAGCGAACCGGTGCCACAACTGTGAATGCCATAAGCGTTTATCAGATCGGAATTTCAATCATTGAATGATGACTGGAAGGAGTACTGACTATGAAACGGCGTAGGGCGACACGAATCCGAACTGGCTCATCGGACAGCGGTAGATGAAGCCGGCGCTCCCAATGCCTGCTGGCCCATAGGCACACGTTTGACCGGCCATTGTTGAGAGGAACAGGAACAGCACGGGAAGGGGCACAACAGATTGGGGTGCCATTTGTTGGATTCTAAAAAATGGGGCACTCAAAGAGCGTTGCTGGAGATAAGAGAATCCTACAATGAATAAATAAATAAATAAATAAATAAATAAAACATGACCGATACACACTATCCAAATCCAGACAAGAAATAGGTATAAAAGCAGCACCAAAGTCTAATTAGATAAATTTAAGCTCAAAAAATTAGTTTTCTTTTACCACAATTATACTCCGACAAACAACGTGAGTGGGTATCTCTCCCTTTTGTTGAATTTAAATTGGATTGATTGTTTAAAAAACAAAAGGTCTAAAAATCGATTTTTTTCATAAATTTTATTTTCCAATTTTCAACTCGGCCTAAATTTTCTAAATGTCTTTGAGTGGGGTTTTAGCGCTGGATTGAATTGGAGGATTTGTGCCTTTGGAGTTTGGACACTTGAAAAGGGGAGTTACAAAAAAAGTGGCGACGGAATATGATGATTGCGCGACTGGCGGCGGCGTTTGCTTTGGCTCGGCGCGTTTACACGCGCGTGTTTGTTTGCCGAAAAGTGGCGGAGATTGGTGGTGGTGATGGGCAAAAGCAATGAAAAGATGGAACGAAAAACGGACGGACAGAAACAGCGCACAGCCAAAATGTGCGTCGTCTTCGTCGTCGTCGTCGTCGTCGTCGTCGTCGCTGTTGTTGTTCACACTTCACACCGCAGCAGCAGCCGAGGACGACGGAAATCGATCTGAGCACAAGCGCTTCGAGAAATCGGAGAACCCGCCTCAGCAGCGGCTGAAGTGGCGGGGCCCCGCGAGATGATCCATTCCGGGCGCGGTGTCAATGGGGCCAGGCGGCCGCCGAAGAATTGGGAATTGGGACACAAGCAATCGAAATGTGAAAGTGTGCGGACGACAAGGTGCGAAATATAAAGTGAAGAATGGAAACATGGTACTTTGAATTTTTCATTTTTCTCAAACGGATTTGCAAATTTTGCATAGAAAAAGTAAGGAAGATAGAAAAATGCGATCCCGTCTGGATTGGAGATTCCAAGCCACGCTCGTCGCATTCTTTTTCTTGATCTTCTTCCATTCGATCAACAGGCTTTTCTTTCACCCTCTTTACAATTATTAAATTATAAATCGACCGATCTATACAGATTTACAGATCCTCGTCATTTCAGTATCGATAAAAAAAAGAAATGATTCTAAATAGGTAGGTATCTAGATTTTATTCGATTGCTTCGCGTCGAATACATAAATTATTCAAATTTTTGGTGCGACGGACGAAAGAAAGGGCAGGGCATCAGCACTCAGCAGTGTGAGAAGGAAAATATAAATAGCAAAGAATTACGGTGCATTAGGTAAATATGGATTGAAGCTGAGTCAACAAAGCAAACCTCAAAAATCTGCTAATGACTGACTAGTGACGTAGTGACTTCCAACTACTATATACCAAGTACATACAAACATTTTTCTTAATCTAATTTCTATAACCATTCTCCGCTTTGGAACCTTTCTTTGGTATTACGAAGTACTAACGAGAATGATCAATAATGCCATCCATGTCCATGTCCCGATCATTCCTTATTTTTAGCAAGTCTAATTACGAGTTATGAGCTTATGAGTTATGAATTACATTTTACAAATGACTGTGGCACTTGTTTTGCACTTTTTTTGCCATACAGCCAACCGTTGCTTGGACAACAAAAGCTGCTTATAGAGGAATAACGTACCAATTTCATCGCGTTTTCTTTTCCATTCCACATTCCTTCCCTTCCCCTGTTTTCCCATTTCCCCGCATAGTACATAGTACATAGTAGTATTTCACAACTCTAATTTAAACAACAAGATGGCTGCGGCTGCTGCGATATCGCGATCAAATGATGAAATTATAACGAGAATATCATTCCATTTTAAGCGAAATGATTATTGGTGCTTGTTGTTGTTCGCATTACGAAATAGATCAAACACACAAGCGCTAGTATGTCCCGTTCCCGTAGTCCCGGTCGCGCTCTGCTCCTTTTTCTCCCCATTAGCAACCTTGATCTACAAACAGATAACAAATATAAATTTTGGTTCGACCAAATTTCATAACCAGACAAGCGACCGGCGACCGAGTGATGCAATCAATTCAAGTGCAAGTATGTAAGAGAAAAGATTAAATTGCCGGTCATTAATCAGCTAATATAAAGCATAAAATTGGAGAGTTCTCCGCAGTTTGATACAATTCGCTGAATAGCACATGAAGACTTGAAGACATGAATTTAAAATTTACCTACTACTATTACAAATACCTAGATAGGAATCAAATTAAGACATTTTGTCCAATCAAAGTGCTTTAAGCTTTAAGCCCAGTCCATTTCCAATTTTTAATTAATAATTAATCTCCTTTTTCCATACTTTTTTTGGTCCTTTTCCATCCTTTTTTGGCCCGATCTCTATGCGTGAGAGCCAGATACTGATCAGTGGTCTAATATGTACTCAGATATCTTCAATTTTTTAGCTCGAATTTCATTTCTTCTTACAATTTGTGAGGACAGATAACGCGCAAAACAAACAAACAGCATCGAATCGGCGGCGGGTGAATTCGTCTGTGTGGTTGTCCCAGTTCAACTGATAACGAAAAAAGAAGCGGGTATACTTGAAGAATTTAGACTGGGTCCCAGACGAACTTTTGTTTGGCAACTGGCGTTGGACCAAATAAATTTGTGCTCAAAGAAGAAATGTCCGCCATGATGTACATGCCCACTTGGATGTGCTCAACACCAGCAATGGTAATGATTTGAATGTAAACTCTTCGAAAAATCAGAAAATAGGGTAGAGTGATGAAATAACTTTTCTAAAATTTTCAAATCGAAACATCTGAATAATTAGAGAACTCTAAGAAATTCATTGGAGAGCTCTACTTGGACTTGGCAATCAGGACTTTTTGGAATCGATCCGTCATAGCCAATTAGCCAGCTTATATTTCACTTTTGCATTCCAAACGCTCTCTTCCCCTCCATTTCCAGTTGCCCATCTGGCCAAATTCGACGGTGGACAAGATCATTTCGGCGTGTCTGGCCGACGTGTTGCTCCCATCGGGGCCCGTGCTGCTCGCATTCTGTGCGCTGGCCACACTTTGTCTGCATTCCCTGCTGTTTGGGAGCGGCGACGGCGGCCGACTGGCCATCGGTCGAATGCTCCTGGCCAAAAGCGTGAGGAGCAAGTATTCGCATTTTGTTTCAAAAAATGGTTATTTTAGGCCCTTTATTGCGCAGATGTGGCGCTCTCACTGGTCGGTGTGCTGTTCGCATTCGTGCTGCTGGTCCCGGAGCCATCGCCACATCCCGAGCAGCAAATCGGCGCTGCACTGGCTGCCGTTTTCTCGGTACTCAATGCTATAAAAGATAAGAGAATTCGACCCAAGATAGTGGGTTAAAATAGGCCAGTCACAGGAAAATAATGAGAGAGTGCGAGGTGTAAAAATCAAAATTAAATATTTTTATGCAATGTTCGGATGTGATTTGATAATTTTAATCAAAATTAAAAATACTAAAAAATATATACAGGCCACAGGACTCGAACCTGAGACTTCAAGAGTCATGAGTCATCATGACTCATGACCTCATAAGTACCTATTGCACATTCCTAATTCCTATAATAATATTTGTTTTGGATTCTTAATAAGTTATCAAAATTTATGGTTGTCCGAAGAAAAAAAATCATCGCCTTCTCCTTCACTTTCTCAATGTTCTCGTGTAGATTTTTGTGCTCTGCGCCCATTTGCAATGTGTCCGCTGCGGCTACATCACCAGTGGCCTGATGCACCTGACCTGGTTTGTGCGCCTTATTTCACTGCTTCCGGCCGCAGCATTGGCGCTGAACGATCCGAATTCGTGGCACAAGGCCCCATTAAACCTGGTCACGTTGCTGCATGCGCAAATTGCGCTCGCACTTGTGCTGCTCTTGTGCTGGCCTGACACCCCAACTTCGCTGCCCTACCGCAGACTGAATGCAGGTTTTAGTGGACATGAAAACTGAATTGGTTTATTTACTGCCCAAAATGGTTGGAATTCAAGTCCAAACTCGGGCAATCAAGTACAAGCAGTTCATCAACAAAATGTCCTTTCTTCTTCCAAAACCAAGTTTTAACCCACGACTATTGTGTTTGAGTGACGCTTAAATAAGCAAAACTACTAGAACTGGAGACCACCGACTCCAAGCAGTACTCGAATGAGTTCAAAAGTTGATCTCTTCACCATTTTATTTGCACTGAACATAGGTGATGATGTTGGCGCGCAAAAGGAACTGTGCCCGGAGAGCGCCTCGTCCGCCTTTTCTGCCATCACCTATTCGTACGCCAGCAAAATGGTCTGGCTGGGCCTGCGCGGCACTGTCTCATTCGACCAGTTGTGGGAACTGCAAGACGGGTCTGTCAGCCAAAATGGGGGCACCTTCTTTGTTTCGTCATTTCGAGTGAAGCATTGACTAAAACACAAAATCGAGTAATCAGTGATCACTCACTGATCATATCAAGTGATCAGAAATCAAAATATAAAAGTGATCAGAAATCAAAGTATTATAAGTGATCAATGAAATTGAATCTGAGCCAACCGAATGTTTGTTTAAATTTTAAATACTACTGGTTCAGACGCCAATCGGAGGTGTTGCGCGATCGCTTCTATCGCAGTGCAAAATGTCGCGGAGGCGCTGAGCCGGGCGGCGTCAGCGCGCCAATCAATTTGTGCTCGCTGTTGTGGCGCATGCTGGTGTGCACCTGGGAATGGATTTTGTCCGGTTGCGGGCTGGCCATCCTCATCGTGTTGTCCCGCTACGCCAACGCCAGCTTCCTCAAGTACCATTTTGGGGTGCTATTCCATGGCAAAAAGAGCAGTCGATTCACTAAAAATTTCAACAAATTCAATATGTACACCAAAGTCCAATTTAAATAAGCGTTCACAGTCCACACCTTATCAGTTAGATGAGCACAATTCCAGCAGCACATAATATACACAAAATTTCTTCAAATTCCCATTCAATGGAGGTAACACGAAGCCGTCTGTTCTGTGATATATCGGATATATCACTCCAGACTCTGAATCTGGCGACCCTGGTTCGAATCCGGGTTAGGAACTATTCCCTCTTTAGCATAAAATCGTGCTGTTTTTTGAGAAAATCTTTAAAATCAAGATTTATAAGTTAAGTATCGCTTTAGATGAATCAATATTCAATCTATACACGGAATTTTTGGTAGACACAAATACAGTGATATTGCGCATTTTATGTCAACATTTAGTGGAAATCCCATTCTCTCGCAGATTGATCGTCGGCTGCGTGACAGCGCAGTACCCGCTGTGGCTGCCCATGGTGGCGCTGAGCTTCCTCTTCCTGGTGGACATGGCCGGCAAAGTGTTGACCGCACGCCGCGACTTCGACTCGTTCATGGCCCAAATGAACATTCGGTCGCTGCTCACAAATGCGATTTTCGACAAAATGCTCAAACTGTCGGCGGCGGCACGTGGACGCTATTCAGCAGGCGAAGTGCTGAACTTGTTGACCACCGACGTGATGCGCATCCGCTTCTTTTGGCACCAGCTGCGCGACTTCATCTATTGCCCGTTCATGGTGGCATTCGCCTTTGTTGGGTCAGTCGGGGGAATCAAAGATCAAACAAAGAGAAATATTAAATTGGCATAAAAATTAAAAATCGTTTATTTTGGCATAAAAAGCAAAGAGAAGAAAATATCAAATTAGCATAAAAATAATTTCTTTTGGTATAAAAACTAAAGCATCTAGTAATTTGGTATAAAACTATAAAATGACGGGATGAAATGTCATTTTCGATGATTTTTATGCCAATTTAAATTGCCTAATTTTTATGCCAATTTAAATGACTGCCTAATTTTTATGCCAATTTAATGACTGCCTAAAACAAACTTCGCGCAATCTCACAAGTCAGAAGGGGTCACACACATTGAAAATTGAAAATGACATTTTGTCCCAAAAGCACAAATCCCATTTAAAAAGATGTCCATTCCAGGCTCTTCATGGAGATCGGTTTGAACACTCTGTACGGTGTGGGCGTGCTGATCGCGGTGCTGCCACTCAACTACGTGCTCTCCAAGCTGCAGAACCAATACGAGCAGCTCCAAATGAAGTACAAGGACGAGCGACTGCGACTCGTCAACGACGTGCTCAGCGGAATGAAAGTGCTGAAGCTGTACGCCTGGGAGGAGTCCATGCAGCGTCAGATCTTCGAGTTGCGCCGCAAGGAGGTGAAGACGCTGCAGAAGATCTTCTTCCTGGACGCCGGCATCACAGTGTCCTTCCAGCTGGCGCCGCTCATTGTACGCCCCGTTTGTCAAAGGAAAAGAGATATGGCTGTTTAACCAATCTAAAATCTTGTTTAAAATCATAGATTTTACTATTAAATCAAAGATGAAAATCATAGATTTTACTATCAAAGATTTCCTAGAGATAGCACTGTTTAACCGATCTAAATGCAATCTTGTTGAAAATCATAGATTTTAGGTCAAAGAATTCCCATTTCCCAGGCCACACTGGTCTCCTTCTTCGGCTACACCATCCTGCAGGGCAATCCGATGCGCCCCGATGTGGCGTTCGTGTCGCTGCTGTTCTTCGGCATGCTGCGATTCTCCATCTACCAGATCCCGCAACTGCTCGCCTACTCCATCAAAGCGCTGGTCAGCTGCCGCCGCGTGCTCAAGTTCCTCAACGAGGAGGAGCAGCAGCCCAGCCATTTGCTGCGCGATGTGCCTCCAGACGACGGCGAGCCAATCGGTAAATGTTGTCGTACACTCCACACTCACCAAACAAAGTAATAATGTTTAATGTGTAAGGGAAGAGACTGATTAATCAAATGAGATCAAAAGATCAAATCGAAACATACTCAATTGGCTAGTGAATCTGAATAGTGAACAGTTTAGCCATGCAATTATATCCAGTTCAGGCGAAATAAAACACAGTTTTTCCATTGCCAATTGATCAGTTTAGGTTAGATCTGAAGACTGACCTCTTCTTACACACAATTCGCACTCTCTCGCTTGCAGTGAGTTTGCGCAATTGCTCGTTCACTTGGGGCAGCGCCAGCGTGGCCAACCCAACGTTGCACCTGCACAACCTCAGCCTGGACGTGCAGCGCGGCGCGCTGATCGGCATCGTGGGGCGCGTCGGGAACGGCAAGTCGTCGCTGCTCTCGGCCATTCTGGGCGAGATGGAGCGCGCGCAGGACGGCGGCACGTGCGCAGTGCGCGCCTCCAGTGTCGGCTACGTGCCACAACAGCCCTGGATCCAGAACAAGTCGTTGCGCGTAAACCTATTTTTTTAAATTACAATTCTCTTAAAAGCATTCAATTTTTTAGGCCAATGTGCTGTTCGACGCCCCATTTGACGAGGCGCGTTACCGTCGCGTGCTGGCCGCGTGCGCGCTCGAGGACGATCTGCGACTGTTGGCAGCCGGTGACCAGACCGAAATTGGCGAGAAGGGCATCAACTTGTCGGGCGGCCAAAAGGCCAGAGTGGCGCTGGCCCGTGCGGTGTACATGGACGCGGACTTGTACGTGCTGGACGATACACTCTCAGCGGTGGACGCGCATGTCGGCGCCCACATCTTCGAGCGCGTCATTGGCAGCCAAGGTTTTTTAAGTTTATCTACCTAAATTTTAAATATTGATATTTTACATGCATTCAAAAATAAATGACAATTTTGAAATTGAAAAATCTAAAGTCTCTTTGAATTTTGTACACGCTAAAATTAAAAAGGCGAAAAAATTGAGCTGACCGCGGAGGGACTCGAACCCTCAATCCTCAGATTAGAAGTCTGATGCCTTAGCCATTAGGCCACGCGGCCACACATTGGGGGATGATCTATATGCCTACTTCCCCATTGCTATTCACTGAGCAACCCAAACAAGCAACAGTCTTTGTGTGTTTATTCACCTTTTCGTGCCTTTTTTTGAAATCCCACCAAACAACCCCATTATAGTAATGAATCATTTCACAGGTCTGCTGGCCGGGAAGACGCGTCTGTTCGCGCTGAACTCGCTCTCGTTTCTGCGCCATTGCGAGCGCATTGTGGTGATGGACGGGGGCCGTCTTAGCGCTGTGGGCACACTGGACGAGTTGAAGCACCAAAGTGAGGGCCCCTTCGCTGATCTGATGCGCGAGTACGTGGAGAAGCACGTCGAGCGCCAGAAGAGTCTGCACGGCGCCGATTCGGCGGCGGAGGAGGAGGACGAGGAGTTGGCCGAAGTGCTCGACCAGTTGGGCAGCTCACCGCTCAGCAAGTCGCTGTTGGAGCATCGCCGGATGGTGGAGCAGCGGCCGCCCATGGGACTCCCACAATCGTTGCCCACTCGTCCTGCTGCAACAAATGGAGCGCCGCCGACCGAGGCCAGAGAGGTGAACAAAGAGATATGCCAAATGCCAATGCCATTTGGGGATCGGACACATGTGGGTGTTGGAACTGGGGACTTCCTCGGATCCATAACATTAATAAGACTTTTGGAGATCAACATATTGTACGTATCTGAACATCAGAGTAATCAAAAGAGCGCGTAACAAACGACATGTCATAACTGTGTCCAGATTATTCGGAACGCGCTATCCCCCATACCAGTGAACAAACAAACAAACGTTCAGACAAACAACGATGATTCCGGTGTTTTGGCGGGAAATGTAAAATCGGTTGACACTAGATATAAGTATAATAGTTCTGCTTCTGATGTTCAGGCCGGCTATTAAATAATTCTTACAAGTCTAGTGCGTGGGGTTCTAAATATGAACAAAGTTGTTTGGTAGCATGAAGTGCAATAGAGTCGACCGATCCCCAAATGTGCTGGTCAACTGACAAAACTATTTCCCCGTCCAATCTGACTCAATTGCTCCCAACAGCAGGTTGCCTCTCCGCCACCTCGTTCGCGCTTCACTTCACATTCCTCGTCCGTGGATCACACAAATGCCGCTGGCCCCCACCAAGAGCACACTGCTCCCGTCCAGCAGCACGACTCCGCCGGGATGGGCCGCCTCACCGAAGAGGAGGAGTTGTGCACTGGGATGGTGTCGCGCCGTGTCTACCTGGACTATGCGCGCGCCTTCGGCATTTGGCTGTCCGTCGCGTTCGTGGCCTGCCTCTTCTTGGGCAGCTCCACCTTCGAGGCGCTCTCCTCGGTGTGGCTGGCCAAATGGTCGTCCAGCAACGCGACCAGCCCGGAGGAGGCCAGCCGCAACTTGGCCATCTATGGCGCCTTCAACGCCGTCTACGTGCTAGCGACAGGCGTTTCCGGCACACTGATCGCAGGTACGGTACACCTTCACACATTGGGCGATAGCCTCTGCCTTATTCTTGTTCGAAAAATCGATAATTTCGCCAATTTTCGAATACCTAATTTCAATTAAGCCCTGATTTTTGCCCGTTCAAAGTTGGCGCCTACTACGCAAGCACTGCGTTCCATGACCAGCTGGTCCAGTCGCTGTTTCACTCCCCAATGTCGTTTTTCGACCGCACCCCGTTGGGCCGAATCCTGAACCGACTCAGCAACGACATTGATCGCATCGACGAAAACATCCCGTTCGCGGTCGGTACGTATCAGATATCACCCATTTTATGGCGAAATGTTCGCCTTTTGAGGCTACGCTCTGACCATCTTCGCGGAGGCAATCAACTCGCTTATCTCCATTTGCGTGGTCATCCCGATGCTCGGTACCAAGAAATAGTCTTGATCCTTCACTCTAATCATGGCTTAGTGCTCGTGGTGGTGCCACTCATGGCCATCTTTCTCGCGATCGTGGTCAGTGAGCTTTCATTCTTAAATTTGGTTTGTTTGATCAGATCAAACAAAACGATCAAGGGGCTATTAAATTGAAGAATTGATCAAACAAATTAGTGTTCAACAATTTTGGCTTGATTAGTCTAAAACCAGCCAGACTCGCAACCTTTATCCAATTGATTCGATGGACGCACGTCTTCATTTTGCAGCACTTCTACAACGTTGCCTCCGTGCAGTTCCGTCGGCTGACCAGCAAATCGTGGTCGACCGTGTGCTCGTTCGTGCAGGACGCCCACCAGGGTTCCGACTCCATTCGCGTGTTCAACGTGGTGGAGCGCTTCCGCGACAAGTCGTGTCGTCTGGCCGACATCACCAACGAGAGCTTCACGGTGGAGATATTCACCAATCGGTGGCTGCAGATTCGACTGGACTTGCTCAGCGACTGTGCCGTGTTCGTGTGCGTGATGGTCGCTATTCTGATGGCCAGCAAGGGCATCATTACGCTGGGCGCACTGGCAATGGTCATCGGGTGCGGGTACACGGTGAGCGGAGAATGCGCGCAAATGAGCCTCCAAAACACATGCTTGGGGGTTCTTTCATGGTCCGGTTCTTTGCCCGCCGGCCAGAGTTACTCCGCTTTTGAGTACGCTTAAGAAGGGAAAACAGCGAGAGGGGAAGGGGGAAAGATGGGAGACAACGAAAGGGTGAGAACTGAGAAGATGGAGAAAAGGGACGGGAAAGAGATAGAGGGCTATCGACCAGGGCATGACAAGTTCAGTTCCCCCATAGTTGATAATTGATAAATGTTAAGCTGGTTTAACTGTTGAAACTTGAACGAAAAGGCTAAAGCAGGGTTTGGTTGCTGTCTTGAATGAATGAACGTTTTGAACTAGAGGTCTAAGTGATGCGCACGTAATTCAATATCGTGCGAGACGAGATTCCCGACCGCACCCATCTCACCCATTTGTTGCAGTTCACCGGCTTTCTGGGCGAGATTGCGCGTGTGTGGCGCGAGTCCGAGGTGCAGATGGTGTGCATTGAGCGCGTGGGCGAGTACATTCGCAACGAGCGCGAGGCGGAGTGGCGTCTGCCGCGCAGCGACCGTGACCTCGGCGATGGCGGCATGGAATGGCCTTCGGTGGGACGCGTGGAGTTCCGCCGCTTCTGGCTCAAGTACCGGCCGGACACGGAGCCGGTGCTGCACAACCTCAGCTTCACGATTGAGGGCGGCGAGAAAGTGGGCATTGTGGGCAGAACGGGCGCAGGTGGGCCAACAGAAAGAATGGCGATTGTGTTTGATTCGAATCGACAAATGCATCAGGCAAGTCCTCGCTGACGTTGGCCCTGTTCCGCATTGTGGAGCCCCACTCGGGCCAGATCCTCATCGACGGCGTGGACATCGCCCGGTTGGGGCTGCACGATCTCCGCGAAGCGCTGACCATCATTCCGCAGGCAATATGAGCAACTTCTTTGGTTCAACGTTTGATTCCAGATTTTTTTTTGGAACTTGAATGTCTTGAGACTTTGAGATTTTGCAAAGATGGATGGATTCCTTCCGAACCATTGAATGATTTCAGGACCCAGTGCTGTTCTGCGGCTCGTTGCGCTCCAATCTGGACCCGTTCAAGGAGCACTCCGACGACCGGGTGTGGGAAGCGCTGGAGAAGGCGCACCTCAAGGAGACGGTGAGTGCGCTGGAGGGCCAACTGGCGCATGAAGTCACTGAGGGCGGCTCAAATTTGAGGTGAGTTGTTTGAGCTGCGGAATTTTCTTTAAAAATATTCCATTCCAGCGTGGGCCAGCGCCAGTTGGTGTGTCTGGGCCGGGCACTGTTGCGCCAGAAAACGCGCATTCTGGTGCTGGACGAGGCGACGGCCGCGGTGGACGCGGACACCGATTCGCGCATCCAGACCAGCATTCGCACCCACTTCAAGTAATTTAAAATCGGAAAAGGTGAATTGGCTACCAAAAATGGTTGAAAAAGCTATGCCAAATGTTTGCATAAATATTTGACGCTGAATAACTTTGTTCAGAATGGTCAGATCGGCCTAATTTTGGTCCCATTCCATTCAGCTCTTTTAAGAGAGACGCTTCCATTGAGCTATTTACTGCTGTCCTTGGTGGGGTACTATTTGGGTTTAAGAAATACTAGTATTTGGTAGCTTTTTCTCGACCATTTTTGGTAGCGAATTAATCCACTCGCCTTTAATCATAAATCAGAATTATGCCCTTGTCAACATTCCGCCATTTGTCCCCACCGCAGGCATTGCACTGTGCTGACGATTGCGCACCGGCTGCACACCATTTTGGACTACGACCGCGTGCTGGTGATGGACAAGGGCCGCGTTGCGGAGTTGGACTCGCCGCGCGCGCTGCTCGCCAATGGGCACTCGCAATTCGCGCAAATGGCGCGACAGGCTGGCATCAACACGAAAGAGCAACTAATCGGTGAACAACACTCTTCCGAACAGTGATACGCCACCAAATCCCGCGATTTTCGCTCAATTTCCAATTTTTGTTCCATGACGAGTCAGTTGTAATGATTCCCTTTCTCGGTTTTGTCATTTGCCATCGTCATTTGTTGTTGTTTCCCACGGGCATAAATGCATTTAAGTCCTTTAAAACCCCTGAGAGAGAGCAAATGACAATAGGGGCAGTTCCAGAATGGTGAATTGTAGGTGGAAATTCCAAAGGTTTTTTTCTAAAAAAGTTTATGCTTAAAGTTAAACAAATTTCCATAAAATAAAAGTACTAGTATGTGCTTAAAATTGAAAATCTTCCCGTTCCTCTCCTCCAAGTCAGCTATCCGTCGTTCTCCGCAAAATTGATTTTTGTGCTCGGATCAGTTTTATCAGCTGCGACTCGGCGTAACGGCAACTCGCCGAGACGGACGCACTGTGCGTAGGGCAGCCATTGCACCAGCTCATGGAGTAGTTCGGGAGGCAATCCGAGTAGCGAAGTACGGCACCGCCGCCGTCGACAGCACTCGACGGCACGGCTGATGAGCGAACGAATAGCAAGAAGATGGCACAGCAGCAGCGCTAGCAAACGCTGCAGCGCTCGCTGGAGTAGCAGCATTTGTTGAGGAAATGGCGTGTGGCACCACGATTAGATGTTGTGGTGTGGCCCATTAATTATTTGGCACGCGCCAATTTTGGCTGGGAGAAGAAGTGAAAATGTGAAAATGGAATGAAAACGGACACACTGCCTGCTGCGCCTTTTTCGCCGAGGTTTAATCTTTAAATGGAAATGGCAAACACAAAAATGGAAGGAAGAAGCGGGGGATTAACATTAACCTTAAAAAAGAATAAAGTGCTTTTTGTTCTGTTCGATCACAAATTGAACAATAAATGTCTGTTGCTTGTGATTGGCTTGAGGCGTATCTCGGTTTTTTGTTTTTACACCTAATCATAAAAGATGGCTCGTTGCGAGAGACCCAGAGTATGAGCTAAGTATGGTGAAACTCCATTTCCAGTAGAGGAGAAGTTCCTGTTGGACAGAGTTGGATTTTGGACCGAAATCTGTGAGTGGAGTACTCCAACCAAAGCTAAGCCGCATTTAATCAAACTGTTCCGGTCACTATGGGTGGAATGATCCCACTATCCTGGAAAAATCACCGACAGTATCTATATGTACTGATGTTGGCTTGGGAAGGGAAAGGAAGAAGATTCAGAGATGGGGAAGATAATAAGTTGACACTTTACAGTGTTCGATTTGGAATAGGAAGATATGAGAAGAATGAGGAAGGAAGAAGTGAAAATGGTGGATAACGGATAAGTGATGAGAACAGGTATGTGTGTACCTATACCTAGATACCTACTACCCATGTCTATGTAATATGTACGTTCTCTTCTGAACGCCAGGGAATGAGCACTTTCGAGATGTGCAATGTGTGTCGCTCAACGCCCGGCCAAGCACATGTTGAGGAGGTTCGCCTTTGCATTGCGAACGCACAAAACTCGTTCTCTGGAACCAAAGTCACTTAGTTGCAGCTGAAAATTGAAATCTCTCGAAACGCTTCACACCTCAACAAATGCGACAAGCACAAAATATTATGTAGTTGATCCAATGGAAAATTTAGTTTTTAAATAAAAACCGCAAACTCGAAAACATTGGTTGTTTTTATTGGACAGATCAACAAATCGAAAGCGAGAAACGTGCATCGTGCATAGTCAACATTAACTTGATAATGATTTACTGATAAACAGATAAACCAAAACAACAGCGGTGTGGAGGTCTTCTTTCTCCAACTTGACGAACTGCTCCAATCAGATGTTCATCGGGAGGCCAAGTTTGCCCCGGATTGTCTCCAAAATCTGCTCAGTGTTTCGATAGATCTTCAACAGCGTGGATACGTCGTCGTCTCCAAATTCGCGAACTTCAAATTCGCGAAACATGTCGTTGACACGTGCAACAAATCGCCCGGACTTAATAGTGTGCTGAACAAAAATATGCAAAATTAATATGAAATGCAATAACCAATCATCACATTGTAACGCTGTGCAAAAGCGTTGCGCTGCTGTTGGGTCACCCCCTTCATCGCTGGTT
>VAHH01000249.1:0-41352 GCA_013357305.1 Radopholus similis
CTTAGTCATTTAAAATCGGTCCGAAGATGCGTGGAAGCGTTTTTCATAGAAATCCAAACATTCCCATAAACTCCACTTTAGCCGAAGATTTAGGCATTTGAATGCCGTCGAGTGCGGTGAAGGGGAATTTATTCCTCCAGAGTGGACCCTCGACTCACAACAAAACATTCAGAATAATGTATTTAGTATTATAAAATGAAGAGATCGTCGAACTAAGCATTGGCATTAAGCTGGATATCCCCGAAGTGGCACCTTCTTGCATTCCACCAGCCAAGGATTCGGGTATTGTGCTGAAAATAACCGATGATCAAGAGAAGATGCTGGCCGTTCTGTGTCTTCGCGATGGCCAGCTGGCATTTGCCCGACAGCCATTTTCGAACTTTTCAGTTGGACAACCGATTCATTTCAAGACAATGTGTGGCCAGTTAGAATCTGATAAACCGGCTAAATTGCCATTTTAAGTGAATTGAATTGCTTCACACATCCGATTAGAATGGCAGTGGATTTGAGCGCAGCGGACGACCACTGTTTTAATGAACTCCCGGTGCGCAAACTAGAATGCGATCAGCAGGTTGGCGAACCGAAATACCGAAACATTCTATCCCGCTGGGCTTCGCTCAGTTCGAACTCCAATTCCCACTGACGGAACATATGCTCAACTCGAAAATGGCCTCTCATCGTCTCGAACAGTTGGGCAACCTGCTCGACGTGGATGGGAAGTTGAGCCCTCTCCAGTTCAAAGAGCGTGATATGGGCAAATGGCTGGTGATCAAGGCTCGTCTCTGCACTGTTGCGGAACAACAGTGGCCCCTTTGGGTGATGACGGAGTTTGTTCAGATGGCCAGCGCCGATCAAATACTCAAAGGGAATGGCGCTGATGTGGGAAGAAATTCGGCGACAACGGTAATTTTTGTGGCTGATTTATCCAGATTTAACCAGTGCGATGCTGTTCAGTCGATTGATTCTGAAAATCACCGGAGTATCGATCGACGACGCGTCGTAACGGTACAGAAGGACGATCTTGTCCCATTTACTCGCGATGAATACTATAGCATCTTGCGCGGTGCCCAATAATATGTTTTGGCAGTTTATAATTAATTAAAAATCTCTTAAAAATTGTTAACTAACAGATCACTAGATTTTTGTTATCATTATCTTTTCTGGAATAAACACACTAGCACGTAATGGGCTCGTTCAAATAAAAAGTTTGGCTACAAAAAATTCGATCTCCAGGAATATGTGCATAGGCAGTATAGTAAGTGGTGGGCACCGCTGAGATGTTATTGTCTGAAAACTGGGAAACAACTTTTTTTGGTAAACAACAGACGATCGCTGGCTATTCGCAATCACACGAGAACCGCACTTCCTCGCCCCCCAGAACCAGGGATCCGCCAGTGGAGACACAGACCGTGATATGCGAGCCGGCAACAACTGTAGTCGACGAGTGGTCAACTGCAGAGAGGGATGATAGCTTTCGTCCGGCGCCACAGCCCTCATTTGCTCCGCCGGAACAAGAGGGCATGGTGCTGCTCACCGAAGTGAGAGGACTCGACATGAAATGGGTGTTTTATGATCCGCGCTCTGCACGCTTCTCCCGTCCATGTACCGATAAGAAACTCCGGTGGGCAACATCTTTCAACCGAAAGTGTTTTAAGTGGGTGTGCTGTTTTCAGAGTCCTGTCTTTGCTGAAACAGGGAGAGCCCCCTTTGATTGGCTCCTGGTTCAAAATTCGGTACAAAACGCAGAAAACACAGAGTACTATCGCAATTACCTCGATTTGGCCGATTAATGTAAAAGCACACGCCCCTCTGCTCACACAAGTGAATCCCAACAATGCGGAGATTTGGAACAAAATTTTGAGCTGTCATTTCGACGAGATCCGACTCTCGCACCCACAAACTTTACTTCATTGTACGGCCAAATTCTTCAACGTCAAACATCAAATGGTGGGCATTGTGGTTGGAGAGCTGGAACGGCAGCAGCCCTCCCGGAGGCTCTATGCCGTCTGGCCATTCTGCACCGACCGATCGGAACCCAAGGAACTGCTGCTCCAGACTCCGCTCAAACTGGAATTGGGTCACTGGCTCCGATTCGATATTGGGTTTTATTTAAAGTTATTAAAAAGTTCAAAAAATATGTCAAATTTGTAGTGACTACAAGAAGGAGCAAATTGCCGAAGAGTCATGTGCCGGCGTGTTGCCGTGGATGTCCACCAAAACGCGAGCTTTCAAAACAATTGTGGTGAGGAATCAGGAAACTTTTTTTCCAAACTGCTTATTTTTGCCAGTGTCTGAACGCAAAAATTGTTGTTCCGACCGATTTTGGTGCAAACTCTTGAGCAGAGATCAGAACCCAACTGTTCAAGCCCAACGATCAGAGTTGCCCGTTCATCCGCAAATTGGTGCCCACCGGGAGACTCGCGACCCAAATGGTCCAGAATCGCGGGAAGACTTTGAATGCACTGCTCGAGTATGAGGGACAGAGCGAGGACGGTAGCACAAAAGGCCACTGGAACATTGTGGAGCTGAGTGGCTGAAGGGGTTGGCACCTGGCACCACAACCAGATATCAGCAAACACACCTTTTGATCGCTAGAAATAGACCAAAGCATTGCCGTTCAAATTTGTCTTTATTTCGTTTTCTCTATGGTTGCCCATCATCGTTTGGAAATAAAATATTTATTTTGACATGTTACGTGTGACCTCTATGCTGGGCGCATGAAGCGTCAAAAAAACGCTGCAGCTGGGTGGGAACAACAAACAACTCGTGTGACATAATTGACTGCGCAACGACACTAGCGGATGCTTTATCAAATTATCATACTCATTTTGAACCCCTGCCCACACAAGAAGTAGTGTTTTTATTTTTTAGGACAGAATGCTGCATCCAATAATTTCCCTTCTCCCATTATTCCCACTAATAATCGACGCCGCTTTTCCGCGCAAAATGAAATTTGAGGTTACCTATCCTGCGGCTGTTGAACCCACCGCCACTACAGCCACCACTCCCCGTTCTCGTCGCCCATGCACGAAGGGGAGGCGCAAATTGTTCGGACGTGTCCGCCGCCCCTTCCTCGGCCGGCCAACGATTCTTACGCGAGGACAGCTGCTGGAACTGGATTTGGAGCAGAGCGACATTCTTCTACCTGCTCCAGGCAATTTTGGCGTGATTGGGGTTGTTGGATCGCAGCCGTGAAGCAAAGCATATTTTCAATCGTTCGCTAGACATTTCAATACCCAGCGCACAGTAAAAAGGGAAGTTGTGCATAACCACTAGAGCGGCAAAGGGTCTGCTTAAATGCGAGGGGAACTTTTAATTAACGTGTTAAAGGCTGTGGTTGGGGATTGGGGTCATTAATTCATTAATCATTAAATCTATATGGGGGTCAACTATTTTTTTTGTTCTCCGATACTATTTGTCACAACTTTCAAAAGTGTGTCCTGCGAAAACAAGTTATTTTGCACCAACAAACCTCTGTTCTAAATCAGTCCTCACTACCCGATGTTTATACCTAACTTATCAGTTATCAGACAACAGGCTGAGTTTTGGAAAATAATTGAAAACAACTGAGTCTTAAGTCGAGAACTCGAGAAAGCTGAAAACCAAAAAATACCGGGCGAAGGTGTAAACAAATAACAAAGTAATTTCTTAAAGTCACCCAAAACATTTACGGAATTTTTGCGGAGGATGATTCTGTTCCATCAATTTATGCTGCTTGTGCTTATTTTTGGCGCGCAATTTGCGCATTGTTCCAAAGGAAAAAGACGTCTGAAAATACTCGTCTACTCGCCCATCAACGCATGGAGTCACATGCAATTCATGGGCAAAATCGCCGATACATTGGCGGAGGCCGGTCATGAAGTGGTGATAAACCGAAAAGCAATGTGCACAAATGAATCTTAGCTTTGCACAGCACTTCTTCAAATTCATCAACGACCCCATTATTGGTGCCAGGAACGAGACCAAACTGGCTCACAAGAACTATCGCATTGTGCCCGAACACCTGCCGCTGGCGCACTTTTCCCTGGACAACTGGGCGCCCATTCGGGAGCCATTTGCGGGCAACGGATACCCACTTTTGACCGTGACCGACTTCAATTTGGGCCAGATCCTCAATGTTTGGGTGGCCTACTGCAAAGGTGGCAGAGACCCGTGGGTATTTGTTTGGGAGCTGACATATATTTCCCCGAAGAATTATTGGCGAGCTCTGAGCTTTTGCAGCGAATGACGATTGAGCACTACGACGTGGCCATTTCGGAGGCGTACGACCTATGTCCGTTTTCTGTGTTCCACAAAATTGGCGTTAAAACTATGCTTGGCGCCTCAACAGTGCACGCGCTCCAGTGGACCGTCACCCACTTCGGGATACCCGTGTTCGCCAGTTTTGTCCCCAGTAAAACGGAGTCATTTCTCCGCGCAAATGGCCTTTTGTCCCAACAACAGATGACTTTTCCGTTCCAATGGAGGCTCCGAACCTGAATTTTTGGGGACGCCTGCGCAATTTCTACAATTTTTTGTACGATTGGCACCGTTTGAACGAGTACTCATCGTGCATTGAGGCAAATTAGAGATTGGCTTTGAGGCAGAGATGCCCAAATCTACTTAATGGTGTGCAGGAACCGCTCATTGCTCGCACCTTTGGTGCCAATTTTCCCACTCAGCACCAACTGGCCAGGAACATTTCTCTGTTCTTCGCAAACACAAATCCCCTCTTCGTGCTGCCCAGACCAACGAGCCACAAGGTGATCCACATCGGGGGTCTGGTTGAGGCTGAAAACGGCACATTGGACGAGGTGAATCGATGATCTGTTGTTTCGCCAAAATGCAATCCCGATTGAGCACATCCAATCCATCCTGGACGCAAGCGACAAGGGCGTTGTGCTCGTTTCCTTTGGATCCATTGCGGACACCCGCAGAATGGGCACGCACATGCGGCGCTCGCTCCTGAATGTGTTCGGCCGCCGCTTCAGCCGTTATGACTTTATTTGGAAATTGGACTCCGAGTCGAGGGGACTCGACTCGGCGCGGTTTGAGCTGGCGTCAAATATGCACACATTCGACTGGTTTCCGCAGTCCGCCATCCTCAGTTGAGTCGGAGCTTTTACACTCCTCCGAACAGACACTCAACAGAACACTCCAAAGTGCGTGCATTCATCACCCATTGCGGTCTGAACAGTCTCACTGAGTCAGCGGAAGCGGGCGTCCCAGTCGTCGCCATTCCCCTGTTCGCCGATCAGGCCTACAACGCGGCGATAGCGAAACACGCGGAAATGGGCGTCTATCTGGATGTGGGCACATTGAACGGCGACGGAGCGGAGGACTTGATAGGGGAGGCGTTGAACAAGGCAGCACCTGTCTGCCTTACCTATGCGGTTGGACCAAAACCCTTTCAGGTTCTCCACTCCCCGATCTATGGTTCCAATGCCAAAATTCTTGCCAAAAAGTTGGCCTTGAGTCCCTTTCGTCCGAGCGAAGTGTTGACCCGATGGGTGGAGTTTGCGGCCGAATTTCCGCCGCTCATCGAACTGAATCTGCCCAGTGATGAGGAACTCAGCTGGTTCGTCTACTTCTCCCTCGACGTTGTCCTCTCCAGTGCTGTGGTGTTTGTGCTGGCGACTGCAGTCACAGTCAAAGCAATGCTGGCGCTGTCCAAGCACGTTCACAGGCAATTTGAGTGGCCACGCTGGAAGGACAAACTCCAATAGTGGATATTCTCGGATTCCGATCTTTTCAGTGCCAAAAAACATTAGTGGAAATCTGCTCAAGATAATAATAATAATAATTAATAATAATCAAACGTCAATTGGATTTTGGGTGCACTTTGCGTTTATTACACCAATTGGATCAGATCCAGAATGGCTCTGTGGAAATACTGCTCCGGTCCCGTTCTGGTGAAGAACACCTCCAGATACGTGGACAGAATCTGGAACCTGTTGTCGAAGTGGAATGAGGCGTTCACCAGCCGAATGGCGGCCGCGTACTTCTGCACGCCAACAGCAGGCCCATAACGCTGTTGGAGCAGTCGCAGAAGGACACGGGAATGTTTCACCGATTCATCGTAGAGAATTTGACGAGCCTCGACAGAAAGATCGGACGAGGCTGAAACTGCACTTCACAACGAGGTGCACTGGGCACAAACGGTACTGGAAGTTGCGTAGACAATGGCCACCAGGAGCACGAATTCCTCGGTGCCGATGCCTGCCTGATGGAACACATCGACTGTGCTGCAGCAGAGACTTCTGCTGAGGTGCTGCACTCTGAGGTGCCATGAACCGGTGAGGAATGGCTGGACACGGGCTCACATTGTGTCTTTCTCCCACCGCCTGTTGTCGAAGATGGACATCAGCGTCAACCCGTCACTTTGGGTCCACGTGGAAGCGCCCAGCTTGTAGGCATAAAAGGCGTTGAAAAACATTTCGATTGGACCTGAGACAGTGCGAAGCAAAACGATCTGTTGATGGAATGGTTAAGGAATAAGCGCTGTCCAGATCGGCACCTGATCATCGAGCTCTAGCCGTTGGAAAAAAGGCAGGGTTTTGGCCAACTCGACGCAGAGAATGCGATCCTTGGTCAGCAGGTTGATGTTGTCGGCGAAAAAGAAGCCATGCTTTCTGACCTCCTCCAGAAAGCCTGTCTTGTCCCAATGGCGCAGAGGATTGCCCTGAACAAGGACCAAGGTCCTTTTGCTGCAGCGGAGAGTGCTCCCACCGGAAATTCGTGGGCCCTTCCCAGAATGTTGCCTGTGCTGCTCAAGATGTCCCGAAGCGAGGAAAACTGCTTCAGGTATTCGCTGGGCAATTCCCGTGGCGAGTCCCAGATGCGCTTCAATTTCTGCTCCACATGCAGCAGCGAACTCAATGTGTGGAAGTCGGCCATTTGTCGATCGGTGGGAGTGAAGGAGGGAACAATGGAGGTTGGGGGGCAACCAAGGGTCGACACTGGCAGAGAGGCCAAGGTGTCCTCAGCACTTGGCATCTGAGTCTGAATCCGTTTTGCAGGAAAGAAGGCGAAAAAACCGTTTGTCGGAGAGTGACTGTGTTTGTCTCCGGGAGAACTGTGCGCTGGACACTTGGCTGGTGCTGTTGGCCCTCAGCCCAATTTGAACCATCCAGACCGGGAGTCGCAGGGTGCTTTGTTGTCTCCCGCTTGACAGCCAGCAACGGGGGACGGCAACCACTCTGTCCCGAGCCAGGGACCTGGCTGTGCGGACTCGGAAACTGCTCTGCCGAGGGGGAGGGGGTCTGCGAACAAACGGCCAGTTCCCTAATTGGTCCCATTCACCCTACCGCTGCACTTTTCTCTGCCAGCGCCACCAATTGGGCGCGACGTTCCTCCATGCGAGCCACGAATGCGGCCAGCCCCTTGGTGCCCAGCGGAACGTTCACCATCGTGGGGTCCATGCCCACCGCCAGACACTTGTCCAGTCGACAGCCGCGACACCGTTCTCCTGCAAATCAGCCTATCCATTTGCCATTCTAGCGGACACCAACCATTCCAAATGTCGCATCTGCGCACCTTCCAACAGTAGAAGGCCTTTTGCTTGACGATCACACGGCGGAAGAACTGTTTGCAACCCAAAAAAGGGGGCACAGCATTCATTCGGCCCTTCCCCAAAAGCACTCACCCTCGCATCCCTGGACGCCGTAGTAGCAGTAGAGACTGTCCAGTCCGCAAATGGCGCACTTGTGCGTCGCCTTCTTCCTCCGTTTGGCGTTGTCCTCCCCGATGGCATTCTGCCGCCAACCATCGTTTACGTCGTCGGCACAATCCATTTTTCTCTTTTTCGCCGCACCAGTCCCATCGGAAAGAGTTTTTTGCGAGTTGTCGTCCATCTGTGACAAATGGCCGAAGCTGAGATTAGAATAGTCAATAGTTCGATCGAAAAAAGGCGTACAATTCAGGACAAAAGCTTAATTGATTCGAAAATAAACACTGGGGGGGGGGGGAGGGGATCAGGGGATATTGGATGGCCTTATCGAATAAGAATAAGGGCAAAGGAGGAAGGAGAGGGAAGCATGGAAATGGCGAACAGCGAACACGCAAGAGGGAGTGGGAAAAGATAATGGAAACGGGGTCGAGGGGACGGGGAAGTGGCAAACGGGTAAAACGTTAAAAACCTAAAACCTACATAAGACCCCACATGGAATGGGGAAAGGTAATTTGATGCCATTCACATTGTTGCTCCCAAACAAATTGATGATTGAGTACTGAAAAAATATACATAAAATGTAAATTCCCAATTTAAATTTCGAATGGAATGTTTCGTATGGGTATTTTCTATTTTAAAGATTTGGGCGGAAGAATGGTGAAACAACATTACATATTTGAATCTTCATCCATTGTCATCACTCATCAGAATTGACAGCTTTCTTTGGAGCTCTCACTCACAGGTGAAATAGAAGCGAAGAACAAACACTCATAGTAAGGAGAGAACAAAAATCGATACTAGCGGTCGAGAGGGAGTGGCGCGGATTGGGAAACAAGAGGACGGGAATGCGCAAATATCTAAAAATGGGAAAAAATAATATTTAGTTTTTAGGTATTAAAACTTAAAAGTAAGAAGAGGCGCCGCAAGAAAAAGGCAGGCCGGGACCGGGACCAAAGGATAGAGCTAACATAAGGCAAACTATTAATATTTATTTACTCGTTGGGGACAGAAAGTTGACAGAAACTTGGACAGCAAGTTTGGGATTCAATCGATCGAAAAACTCGCATTTACCCAAAATTCGATCCAAAGCCCATTCACTGTTCGACAAAAACGCGAAATCCTGAGAAACAAGCGATAGATTTTAGCATAAAGGGGACCTACCGCTGAAGAGGTCGGAGCTGCCAAAGTCCTGGATCGGGTCCAGTTTCGGCAGAACTTCCCGTTTCACAACAATTGCAGAAGGTCGATCATTGGCGGAGGCCACCACATTTTGACCGATCCCGGTTCCTTCCCCGACCGCCAGAATGGGAAAAATGCACAGAAGAGCCCAATTAATTGCACTTTTCGAATCATTGCTGAAATGGTAATCGGCTGAATAAAAAAGAGCATGAAAATTGAGAATGGCCCGTCACACTTTTATGCGCCGAAACAAGACCACATTAGTGAATAAAAATAAGTCTGTGCCGAAAAATAGTCGGGAATTTTATGCAAATCCGTGTTCAATGTTCGCTTTAAAACTCTTAATTTTGAATATTATTGTGAGATTGCCCCTTTAGCGCTTTGATCAGTGCAAAAAGTTGTATTTTATCGGATGAATGGAATGCATTTTGCTCATTTTATTCCTCTCTTCACGTGTGCAAATGTTTTGATCAAATAAAACGTGGCGACAGGGAAGGGACCAAAATGGCGCAGTTGTTCAGTGAATGGGAATTGAGTTATTCACAGATTCGGCTTCAGACGGCGACTTTGCGTTGTGGCGACGACGACGACCAGGACCACAGATGGCAAGTGCAGCAGCGGCATCGGCCAGAGAAGAGAGATCTCCCGGGTGTGGACTGAGAGGCGGAAAACGGCGAAAGGAGTGGATCGCGAAGCGGAGAAGATGCACCCGTCAGTTGGAGACTGGCGATGGGGATTTGTTGCACGCGGAAGAGAGGAGCCATCGAGGTCGAGGGAGGAGAGAGGAAGAGGAGAGAGGAGGGAGGAGAGAGGAGAGAGGAGGTCTCGAGATGCGACGGAAGAGCTGATGGACCATTTTGAATGCTGCTTTGGCGAGAGGAGGACTGCCAATGCCGCAATTGCGGCGGCCATTGGCACGACGCCGTCAAGGCGCTCATTGGCGGTAGCCACCGGCACCGCCTCCGCGGCCGCCGGCCTCGGCGAAGTAGCCCGGAGGGGTCCTCGGCTCTGAGCAGAAGGATCAACCACAAGTGGCCAATTTCTGGCCTACCCGGACAGTGGTCGCAGGAGCCCTTCTCCCCGTCTTGTCCGGCCGGTCCAGCCGCTCCCTGAACGGGCCCAATTTGTTCTGTTCCCCTTTTTGGGTCCCCACAGGCGCTCCAGCGCGTCCCTCGTGTCCGGGGCGTCCAGCGTCTCCGGGCGGTCCAGGGGGTCCTTCGAAGCTCTGTCCGTCAGGTCCAGGCTGGCCCTTGGGTCCTTGCTCTCCAGCAACTCCGGGGGGTCCGGCAGGTCCTTGAATTGACAATAACAGTGCCTTCTGAATCTCCGCGTGGTCGACATACCTTGTGGGCCGGGCACCGGGATCAGACGACCGGGCTGGCCAGGCGCCCCGCGCGGTCCCTCGCGTCCGGGACGGCCGACAGGTCCTGGCTGTCCCTGCATTCCCTGGTCTCCGGGCACACCGTCACGTGGGGGCTCTCCGGGCGATCCCTTCGGTCCGGGCGGTCCCTTTGGTCCAGCGGGACCTTGCGGGCCTGCGGGTCCGGGTGGGCAGATCTGAACACGGGCATTTGAACGAATGTGCCACTTCCATCTCACAATGCACGGCTCCTCCAGCGGGGCAGGGAGGGTCTGTGCGTCCCTTCCGTTCTGTCCGTCCTTTCCGTTCACTCCGTCCTCTCCATCCGAACCCGGCGCTCCCTCTGGACCAGCTGGTCCGGGCGGGCCCTGGTGGCAAGTGCAGCACACTGGCGCGGGTTCCGGCGCAACCACGGGCTGGTAGCCGGCGGCCGCCTGTCCGTACTGTCCGCCGGCAGGTCCTGCGGGCTGCACAGGTCCTGACGGGACGGCTCCAGATGGACCAGCTCCGCCGCCGGGCGCAGGTCCAGACGGGGCAGCTCCGCCTCCAGGACCGCCTCCTCCTTAAAAAGCAAAAGCGTTTGGAACACTTCGCTGCTTATAGCCATTTTCTCGCCTGCAGCGTACTCGTCGGCGCGGCTCTCGGGCACCCATTGGCCGAACAGCCAGCCACGCTTGATGCGGTTCACGTGTCCCTTGCCAATCTGCAGCGCAGTCATCTCCAGCCACATGTCGCGGGATCGGGCCTGATTGACGGCAATACACTCGTTTCCCCCAAGTTGGGGGCCCACCTTGCAGTAGTCGGTCTCGACCATCAGATGGCTCTGGAAGGACTGCACGTAGTTGTAGAGCATCGGCAGGGTGACCACAGAGGCGACCACCGCCACCGTGGAGACCACCACCGCGACGAAGGCGATGCGGCGCATCTGACGGTGCTCGTCCGTCTCCTTCAGGGACTGTTGCGGGTCCATTGCTGTGACGGCGATGGACTCTGCTCTGTGGACTGCTGTCGGGAAAGGAACGAGCGGAAGGGCGCGATGCAGTGGGAGCTGGCCTTCTCGCCTGCAAGAAGGGGAAGGTCGGTTCCGGTCCACGAAAGCGAATCGCGAAAGTGCGATTCTGCCAGCGAAGGCGAGAGCCCTCCGCTTATCGTCAGCGCCGATTTGGGTCAATCACACATTCGCCTTTTCGCCGTTGCGATAAGCCCGATCCCCTCGCGACATTGGTCGTGTGAGCGCAGATGCCGTTGCGCCGATCCTTTTATTGGGTGGCTGAGAGGGGTGTGGATCCTGTTCCCCCTGCGCCGACTGCCCAGAAATGCGCAGTTCCCGCGCACACGACACTTCAGCCCCATCACGTCTCCTGCTGCCATCTATCAGCTCTAATCTGGCGGCGGAGATGATATTTGTGACACGTCGCTCCTTGCGGTGGCTCTGATAACGGGTTCAGTGTCCACTGGACTTTGGATTGGAGCTGGAGGGAGAGAGAGAAGACGCTAACGATGATGATTTTGGCGGACGGACATCATCCCTCTGCACACTGCGGTTGAACAAAATGCGAAAATGGTTGGGTGTTTGGAGTTTGGACTGTTTTATACAAACAAATAAATTATTTTCGCAAAATGTTATCTCGACAGGATTGCACAAAAAACCAAAGCGGCGACTAATGCCGCCCCAAGTTCCGCCAAAGCAAAGTGCTCGACTGAGTTCCGGTAAAAGAAGTGGAAGTAGTGGTGGCCCGTCCTCTTGCGCAGAGAGCACTTTTCTGACGCCCAGCGGAGCCAAAAATTCTGAAACAGGTGCCATGTTCGTTTTTGACTCTGTGGTTCTCGCCACCTGCTGTCCCCCGCCCAACTCTCTCCGATACGTGGCCACCATGGCGGACACTTTTTCCGCCCTTTGTGCGTATTTCGCGTAGTTTCGTTCCATTTCCGCCATTTTGGGGGCCAACTGCCCGCTCCAGACCGATCGGATGTCGGCCAGCTGGCCCATCCCTAGGTCCACCAAATGCTGCAGATTGGACGACTGGTCACCCTGAGCAAGGGGAGGGAGTGAATTTCGAAGGCAGTGAGTGCGGGTCACCTGCAGCGGCAGTCCCAGAATGGGCCGCCCGAACATCAGCGCCTCATTGACGGTGTTGATGCCGCCGTGGAGGATGGCATAGCGCAGATTCGGATGCGCTAATGCACAGAGTCTGTGTTTGCTTCTTCCTTTCGGCTCACCGAGCAGTATTTTGATGGGCGCCCACCGGATCAGGCGCACATTTGGGGGCAGAAGGCGCTCGCCATTGGGCAGTCTAGCCAGAATCTGTCGAGGGGAGCTGTTCGTCTGCCAGATGACCAGAAAAATTAAGGCAGAGGTATTAAGAATGTTTGGAGTTTGAAGATTAATTAGAGAAACCTACCAGGTGGGACGACTGCGCGAAGGCGTGCAGGAAAGTGCGCAGCAATTCGAGCGGCATGAACTCAACCTGGAACGTCAGACGGGATGAGTGTGCCCTTTGCGCTCACTTTGGCGATGCTCCCGAAGCTGACCAGCACAAAGGGGCGCCGTTCCAGTTGCACCCAGTCCAGGTTCGGGAACTCCCTCCGCACCTTCCGGTAGCGGTTGTGCAGCAGCCCCTCCCCCTCCGAACCGCCCTCCGCTCTCTTCCTCGACGGCGCATTGAAGGCGACCATCGTGCGATTTGCGTTCTGCTGGACTTTTGCGACAGAGAGGGTCAGACACATCTGCTGGGCGCACAACTCCTTATCGACGGCCGTCAACCGCTGAGTCTTGAGGATGCGGTATTCCTCCGGATCCCTTGAATTCGGACTGGGACGATGTCTAGAGTCCCTCCCACCTGCAAAGAGGGCATCCAAAGTGCCGGATTCGGTTGCTGATCGGTCGCACCGGCTCGGCGAAGAACTCCGCCCGGCTGGCGTAGAACAGGTGTGCGGCCTCCACCTGTTCCATTTGCATCTGGGGGTGGCCGATGGACGCGTAGAACTGGGCAATTTGGAGGCTCTGGATGGAGCGTAGCAGCGAGAGGGAACCGCTGAACAAAGTGTTGCGGAGGCGGACGAAGAAGGAGGACATTTCTGAGAAAATGGGTACGCGGTGTGGAATGGATTTGTTCCCTGGATGTTGCCTTTTGCGGAGTAGGGACTGCTGGTGGCCGGGTAGGCGGAGGGCGGGGAGGGCACGTTCATGGAGGAGATGTACGCACTGGCCACGGGCCAGTTGGAGAAGTGCACTGTGGCGGAGGCGTTCAGCAGGTGGGCGGCCGTTGTGAAGCATTCCTGGGGGAGAGTGGACGGGTCCCCACACGAAGAGTGCGCACCTGCAGAAAGTGGTCCACCACCACCAGATCGGTGCTCTGCTGGGAGTGCACGAAGCGGCGGAACTGTTCGCCGGACACGAACTGCTCGCATTGGCGTTGCGCCTTCTGCATCACTCTGGCCAGGAACAGGGCGCCGCGCAAGTCCCACGGGCGATTCTGGACATCCGAAGCGGATAGACCGAGTGAGAAAGCGAGTGTTCACGTGGTCCAATGGCACAGTGGTCTCCCAGAGCAGTCTGCTGCCCCACTCCTGCAACTGGCTGGCCGGGTCCCCTCAACCCGAGTGCTCAATTGTGTGCCCCAAATGGTCCCAATTTTACCCTCTTCCCGCGTCTTGTCCACCACTAATGCGCCCCAGTGCGCCGGTCTGGGCGTCCGCAGGCCAAAGTCGTACATCAAAATCTGGAGCCAGTTGATGCGCACGTCGGAGGTGCTGTTCCGGGCGGCAGAGGGCGCTGCTGTTCCCACTCCCGGGTGACGAGACCTTTCAAATTCCTCGCCCAATTCGCGCATCTAAATTGACAAATTGGCCAAAGGCGGGCTCAGAGCGGACTGACCATGACTTCGTGTGAGTAGCACCCGTTGCTGGCGAAAAGCGCCAACTGGATGGCCTCACCCCATTTGAGTAGAGAAAGGAGGCAGAGAGCGCAGAGCACGTCCACATTCCGCATTTTCGATTCCTGAACTGCGGTGGCTGTCAGCCCTGACGAATATTTGTGCGCCCGGAGCGATGGGATTTGGGGATCGAGGGGTCCAGAAGTGGCGGAGGGAACAGCCATTGGGGAACAAACCGATTTGGGGATTTGGAGGGCTCAAACTGCGCCTAACTGGGTCATGTTTTGGATTGGCGGTGGGAGGATGGATATGCAATAGGGTACTAGAGTTAAACATGTCCAAACGTCCAAATAAGTCATTCCGCCACAAATCGGAACCCAAAAAAGGAAGTGATCCACAGTTTGGGGAAGCGGCGGGTGATTCGCCAATCATCATTATCATTAAATATTTATTTAATTTGTTACACAACACGGGGAAGAGCCCAAATTCTCGGGACTCCGCGAATGTGACTGAGCGACGGGAAAATTGATGGGAAGGGCGACCGCAAAAGACCCGAAATAGGCCAGAGGAGTAAAGTTTAAGTGCGCGTGAAAGTTAACGTGGGCAGAGCGAAGTTCAAGTGTGAACAGGAACTGTTCCCAACGGAAAAGGAATGTTTGGACGCGGAACGGAGAATAGTCGGAGAATAATAGAATAATTTATTACTGATAAATACAATCTTCTGCAAGCAAAATATGGAAATGGAGAAAGAAATGATTCATCGTGACGAATCTTTTAATGTTTATGTTTTATTGTTGCTGGTTCTGCGTCGTGGTGGAGCGCCGAAGGTGGCGCACCCGAGAGTAGTAGCCTGAACGGTGAACGGTCATTTGGGTCCCAGTCCCACACCCAGATGGCAGCTGACCGTCCCGCACAGCGCTGAACATCACCTCCACCAGTTCGGCCCAGGCCTCGATCGCGTCCGTCGGCTGAATGCGGCCGAATTACCCTCTGGGGTGTTCCCTGTGGACTCACCGGGTGGGCGGCCCCGTCCAGGAACACGCACTCTGTGGCCAGGGCGTTGGCCATGGTCGCGAAGAAGTCCGCCTTGAAGCCGAAGACGCGTCTGTCCACCTGGTCGGCGCCGAACTTCATCGAGCAGACGCGGATCTGCAAACCTCCCGTTGCCGATGGCCCTCCCCTGCCGCCGGGCCCACCTTTTCCACGTCGTGCAGACTGGCCAGCACTTCGGCCATGTAGTTGCGGAAGTGCTCCACGAACAGGGGCCACTGGCCGGCGGCAGTCAGGTTGGCGGAGAACACGCTGAAGTCGGTGCGCTTGTGCGCTATCCGCGACAGAATGCGCGTGCTGATGTCGCCACGGGCGTTTTCGATGCAGAATTGGATTATTTGCTGAAAGGTGTCTCTCGTTGCTGCTGTTCTGGTCCAATTCAATTTGGATTGGGCCAAAATAAGAAACAACGGAACCAATCGAAAGGTCCGTCGCACCAAAATAGCCAAGCATTCTCGCACAGCCGAGAATACCCTTTTCCATTTAAATTGGCTTCCAATTTGGGAAAACAAAAGATAACAAAGGGCAAAGACCTTGCTCAAAACGTCACCTTTGCCTGGCTGGAAATGCGCTTTCCGGAGGCCGTCCTGCCCTTGGACTCGCGGGACTCCTTGCGCTTCTCTCCGCCCGACGCGTCCACCGTGGACCTCATGATCGAGACCGTCGGGTCGATCCAGTCGATTTGGCATAGCTTGTTGATGGACCGAGTGTTGCTGCTGCCTGTTGTCTTTCCGTTCGCCTTCGCGGCACTGCCGACGCTGCTCATGTCGATGGAGCGGACCCGGACCTGGCGCGCCCCCTTGGCGACCGGCTTTCCCTCGGAGCAGGTGGAGTCCATGCGGGCGGGGGGGCCCATCCGGAAGGAGAGCGGGGGCGGCGCCAGCGAGGAGAACGACTGGCTCTGGCTCTCGCAGGACTCCGTCTGGCCCATGGAGCGCCACTGCAAGTGATTGGGTGGACATGGACGGAAGTGGGACCGGGGAGCGGAACAGAGGGGCCATTTGGCATTCATTGGAATTCGCAAAGTGCGGACTGACTTTAAGCTTTAGCCCACGGTCCTTCCGCGGAGAGAGGTGCTGCCAACGGGGGGGGGATGGCGCAATTCTGCCGGTTTGGAGCAGATGGCCCTCCACGGGCCGGAGTCCCGGGGAAACCCGACACAACGCATTTGGGCGCCAAAAATAGCCGCACAAACAGAGCCCTCGGAACGGGCACGCACTCGCATCCCAATTCCAATTCCATTCCAATTCATTCTTGCTCTCGAGACCCATAAATGCGCAATTAACGCCAGCAGACGGGGGATTAATTGTGCCAGAAGTGTTTGACCCCGAAACGGGGAATTGACGGATCCGGAAGGCATGTTGTGCCGGCGGAATGAATGGTCTTTTGGGGTCAAATCAGCATTTCTTTTTGGAATAAATGCGATTGCCAGAAGCGGAAGAGGGATAGATGGGCAGCAATTGTGCGGCAAAAGTGATATTGGGCCACAGAACTGCTCCCCGGGGACGAATTCTGTGGGTCGGTCGCAATTGCGCTGGAAATAATAAAGAAGGGGGGGGGGGGCAAAGCAAACGGCGGAAAATGGATTCATTCGGCCGATTCCGAGGGACAGCGGCAGCAAAGCACATTTTGGAGAGGAAGGACTGACTGACTGAACTGTCCGGGCGCAAACAAACACCCGGAGAGAGAGACGCACAGACTGCTCAGACGACGCACATTGTGACGCGGCAGAGACCGCCCATTTATTGACGAAATTAGCACTTTGAGGAATGACCAAAACTTAATCGAAGGAAAAGTCCAGAAGTGAATGAGGGCCGACATATTATGACAGAAATATCCATTTTGGTTGCCCAGCGGTTTCTGCAGTTTATGCGTTTGCTGTTTGTTGTGCCTTCCTTCTGTTCCCCTAAGTTATATATAATTCTCTTGACGCTGTCCGTTTACCTATTTACGCATTACATATTTCGGAGTTTTGGACTCGTGTCCGACCAATAAATGTGCACACCGATATTCTCACAGGACAATGGGGCACGCAAGGCATGCGCCAATTTGGGCCTCCGAATAATCAAATTTAGAGCAGTTTCGCGGGAAATTGGATGTGCACCGAGGGACCGTTGTGGCCAAGTGCAAGTGTTTGCCCACCTCTCCCCTGCCGCCGCACTTCTGCACGCCCTCCCTGAACGCCCTCCTGCGCCCCTCCGGCCCTTCGTTCTGCGCTATCCGCTGAGCGGTCGGAGAGCTCACTGAACGGGTGCTTTTAGGTACATTCTACATTTGACTTCCCGGTGCTCGCCTTTGGCCCACTCCCCCGTCCCGTTCTGCGGCTGCTGGCCCCTCTTGGCGCTGTTGTCCCTGTTCTTGCGGAATCTGGTCGGGGACCCGCTGGGCGTGCTCTGCTGCGTCTGGCTGGGCGGGGTGGGCAGCAGCCGCTTGGAGGAGCGACGCACGGACAGCTCGGCGAACTGCTCGTCCAGCTCGGAAGTGGACCTACCGAGGAAGGGCTGCGGCTCGTCCGCCTCCTCCAGGGGGCTGTGGTGGCTCTCCCGGGCGGACAGGGACCTGCCCTGGAGGAACAGACGGGGCGGGTGGTGCTGCGGAATGGGCAGCATTCGGAGGCCGTGCCTGAGTGAGAGTGGTCAGATGTTGTCCTGAAACGCTCCCCGAATGGGCAAATGGCGGCACAGAGGGCATTTGGCCCTGGAGAGATTTATCGCTATATATGCGCGCGGGAATGGCGCGGTGGCGAGCGGAGTCGGGCGCCGACTCGCTCCCCCGACGGCCCTTTTCCCATTATCCCGTCCTGCCGGCCGACTCCGTTTTTCGCCTGTGTGTGATGGCAATGGGATTTGATGGCGAAGGGAGCTAGCTGCCCGCTGCGCCGTTCTGGCGTTTTCGCGGGCAAAGTCTCCGCCGTTAGCCCCCTCTAATTGAATTGAGCGCCGAGCCGGGAAGGAAATGAGAAGGGCCGACCACGGCGGTGCACCAGGCAGCACACGATTATCATTACTTTATTAAGGCTTTCCGAGAGAGGACCCCCAACAATGGGATGAATGGCCAAAAGGGCAAATGGCCCCAAACACAAATGAATTGCTGATGAGGAAACGGACTCGGCGGGTCGGGGCAAAAGGGCAGAGAACAGACAGCAGGTGAACCGGGCACCCGAAGCGGAGGGCAAATGCTGGCGTTTGGGCAAATAAAATAACCAACGCCTGGGCCAGGAGAGTGCGGGGAACGTCTATTTACGTATTTGCACATTTGCTGCACAGGTGCATTCCCTTCCCTCGTGTGTGCCCTTCCGCCTTTTCTCCCGCGGCACAGCTCACTTTCCGCCGGTCGAGTGTGCGTTCGCTAAGGGCATTTGGGGAAGCGGCGGAAGCACTTGAGCGAAAATTGAGCATAATTTGCGAACGCACAGTCTGAAGTCTGAATCCGGTCCATGCATTGGCCCATTGGTCCAATGACAAGTGCAAATTTCCGACAGAAAAATTACGCCCTTTCAACGAGGAAAATGCCGATTGGCGTCAATTCTGCTGGGATTTGTGGCTTTGGCCGTTTGGCCAATTACTCCCCCTCATCTGGGAAATAATTGCTCAATTTTTGGCCCTAATTGCTCTTTCAAAAAGCCAAATTGGCTGCATCGGATGGCCTTTTGCGCGGAAAGGGGAACTGTCTTTGGGCAACGTCTGCTGACGAAAGCATGCGCAATTTAATTAGCGAAAAGATACAAATATTTGGGTTCTTCGGACGCTAATTTTGCGAAGCAAATTATTCAATCGACTAAATGCACAATTGGCGATTGAGGGGAACCAAGGGCATGGATATTAATTAAAAAATATTAATTAAAAAATCGCTAAATGTTGCTGGCGTTGGAGGAACCAATAAATAATAATGAACGTGAACTGCGGATGTACCACATTGTAAATAGATATATAATACTATATGTATTGCCCCAGTCCCAAAGTCCCAATCTCTAATTGGCCGGACCTTTTTGCTGTTGGGGCCATTCATCGCTCATTCCCTTGCCATCCAATTAAATCTTAAATGCGCATTTTCCATGGGAGGGAGCGAAAGGTCGTGTTTGCCTCCTTTTTCGCATTGTCGCTCTCCAGATTGAGAGCCTTTTCAGAATTCAGAGGTCTTTTTAGGAGGATAACGAATCCATGCTGTGAGTTAGGGTTTAGGGTCGCACATTGTGGAAGTGGCAGCGGTGGCGGGACGGGAGGGACGCGGAATCCGTTAAACAGCGTCTGATTTCGGCGGAGGGAGAGGACAGAGGGGGATTGGATTGGATTGGATTGTGAAACTGGTGGGGACTACCAACTCTTTATTCACGTTACATATAGGAACAATCGGCAATCCGGTTCGTCTCTACGGAGGGGCCAGGGTCTTGGTTAGGCTTGGGCCAGACTGATTCCTCAGTCCCAAAACACCAGGTAAATAGGGCGAGCAATGGGGACCGCCCACAAACAGCCGGCCCCCACAGGAACAGTGGTAGGAGCATAGATTCACAAGGGAGGGGCTAGCCATAGGCGCATACAATTTAAAAGGTATCAATTGGATTGGATTGGATTGCGTCACCTGCAAAAGGAAGCCCTGGTGGCGGAATTATGTACGATGTAAGTAGGTATTTGCTCCGCCGACTTCTTCTCTCTGTCCGGAGCTAAACCCATTCCCCGGACTCTTTCCCCTGTCTCCCTCTTCGACTCTTCTCCGCCGACCCACAACAATTTCCCCGCCTTTTCTCATTTCCTCGAAATCTCCGCAAATGCGATTTGTTGTTTATTCGGTCGCCTCTTTTGCTTTTGGCTTGCTTTCGATTTTCGAATTTCTTGCGACTTCTGCTGCAGTCGCTTTTGATGCTTCTGTCTGCTGAAATTTGTGTTCACAAATGCCCAACATTTGAGATTTGAGATGTGTCTGTGTTGCCTTCTGCAGTTGCTCTCTTCTGAGGCTGTTGGGTCCACTGTAGGCTCTGCTGGTTTGCTGGTCTCTGATCTTGCTCTGCCGCCCCTTCCCCCGCCCCTGTACCCAATCAGCCAGACACCCACCCGATACCCCGATAGATAGGTGGATTTGCAATACAATGCCTTTTCTTTTTCTTCCCCCTCCCCCACTCCCGTTGGCGTTGTTTCACTCTATTCGGGCAAATCAGTCAGCTCACGTCGATATCTATTTTGTAGGAATTATAAACAAAAGAAAAAGAAAACCCAAAATCTTGTAAATACTATACTATTGTACTAATACATATTATTTCATCCGATACTCGGTCCCCCAAACGTGGAGCCATGGACATTCGCTCGGGCCATTACCAAGACGGTCACTTCACATTCACGCATTCCGCACATCAAATGCTCCAACAGAGTGAACACATGTCTTGGCTGAACGAGGCGATTGCCCGCGAAAATAGGGCCAGAAACGGTGAATTTGGAGGCGAATTTCAAACGAGGCGAAGGAATGGCTTGGCTGAGAGAATGGCAATGGGAGATGGTGGGACAGAGGCGATAATGGGAGAGGAAGAAGAGACGGAAATAGACGTGGAAGGGTTGGAGCTGGCGGAAGAAAAGTACCCGAACTGTGCGGATGGAAAGGGACTTGGGGGAACGGCTTTCGAGGGCTGGGGCTCAGGCAGTCCGATTTCGGGGCTGCCCTTTGATCGGCGGCAATTGGCTCAGTTTCGGGAGGACTTCAACGCGTTCCTGTGGCTGCACTACGAGAGCAAGAGCAGGCACCGGACGCTGATCAACAGGCGCACCATGGAGCACCTGCTGCGCCGGCTGAGGGCGGCAGTGGACTCGGCGCGGGCAGGCGCCTCCGTGTCGGCGGCCCGCCAGCGCCTGTGCGAGCGCTACGCCGTCGGGGTGGCGGACGGGCGCGAGCAGCTGCTCCAGCGCGGCACCGGCCGCGTGTTCGTGCCCGTGGAGGAGATCTTCGACGCGCTGCAGCGCTTCCACGCCGAGATGGGCCACAGCCGCAACAGGATGGCCCTGTACGCGGGCGCCCGCGCCAGGTTCGCCAACGTCGGCATGGACATTGTGCGCGAGTACCTACGCGGCTCCGAACACGCTCTGCTTGGCCTGGGGGCAACTGGACAATGACACATGAGTGCCCTTTCGAACGAAATTACCATTTGTCGATACATGTATCTGTTATGGCCTTTGCTTGTAAATCGCTTCTCTCCGAAGCGACAACAGCCACACCCTTCCCTTTTCACCGCACAACCTTCTTCCCGCTCCCGCAAACATCCCCTCGGCCTTCGATCGAAGCAGCACATGCCTTTTCCCGTCTCAACCTCCGCCCATTGTCCACCCTTCTCTGCAGAGGGATTCCATGGACCGGATTCAGTCTGGAGAGGGAGCTCAGCTGCGGTCAAAGGGGCAAAGCGGTCGGTCGTCATTCTCCCTCTCTCTCTCTGTTTGTCCCACAATGGGGCCGATTAGCGCGATGAGGAGAGGCAAGGGGCGGGGGCAGGGTCCGCCGGGGCTTTGTTGCGCGCTCTCCAGAAGTGGGGACTGGGAACTGGCCGCCGCCAATTGGAAAAATGGAAAGCACTTTGTCCGTCCAACCATGATTTGTCCGCCTTCGTAGGGTTGGGTTTGGGCGGTTTCACTTTCGATCTCCCATTCAATTTCAGTCAGACGGCAATGGACCAAAAGTGCCACAGAAAGTGGGCGAGAGGCAAAAACCGCCGGAAAACTGTGCCTCTGGTCCCCCTGTTTTTGCTTGTTGTCCACTTATTTCGCTCCGCAAATTGTCACACAATTCATGACGAAAGACTGTACTCTGTGGGCAGAGAGGAGTATGACGGTGCGACGTTTGGAATTTGAGGCCCCCTCTCGCATCTGCGCAATTCAGATTTCGCGGAACACTTCCTGCTCCCGGAGGACTTTGACCTGGCTGTCCGAACGCCGCGTTTGTCGCTCCGACCGTTTTGCCAAATCGTCTGTTTTCCGTTCAGTTCGCAAACCGACAGCGCAGGAGCTGGACTCGCTGCTGAACAGAGAGCTCTTCGAAGGTTTTGGCGCACAAGGGAATTGATCAATCCGCCCGAAAAGGTGACATACTCGGAATGGACTCCCCCTCTGCGCTGCTGGACGCACACCTGGAGGACTACCGCGCGGAGGAGATATTCTCGCGTCCGGTTCGATTTCAGCTCAGGGCAAGGCATTCTCCCATTTTGCGTTGTTCAGCACTACAGCGCGCTGAACACGCAGACCTACAAGGAAAAACTGTGGCAGGGCGGCAGTTAGTTCGGCATTTGTTGTCAGAGTACTGTGCCGTCCCCGTTCAGGGGTGCCCTACGTGCTCGAGGAGGGAATGACTTCCTCGTGAGTTCGTCCCCCACTGGACCCGTTAAGTGCTTACCCAATCGGTGCAGACAGCGAGCGGCAATTGCGAGCGCCTTCGACGAGTACAAGGGAAAGACTTGCATCCGTTTCGTGCCTCGCCAAGGCTCCGACACGGATTACGTGTACGTGAAGCGGAACTACGGATTCGGGTGGGAAATGTGCAAATGGGAGGGAAAAGACTGTCAACCGAAAAGGTGTTCGTCCTATGTGGGCAGGGCCGGCGGGAACCAGACGGTGTCGCTGGAGGTGGACAAGTGCTTCTCCAAGGGGATCATCGCCCACGAACTGGTCACCCCCGAGTGCAAGGACCACAGTCAAAATTCCCTTCAGATGCACGCCTTGGGGTTCTTCCACGAGCATTCGCGCACCGACCGAGACGAGTACGTGGAGATTCTGGAGGAGAACATTCGGCCGGGGATGCTCCGCAACTTTGAGAAATACCCGCGCAAAATCATTGTGGGCACAATATTCTTCGATGGTTGCCAAACGGGACAGTTCCCAGGACACCCTGGGCATGCCCTACGACTACGAGAGTGTGATGCACTACCACAAACTGGCGTTTTCGCGGAATGGACGGCCATCGATAATTCCGGTGGGGATCAGCTGGACTGTTCTGTTCTGTATAGAACGTGAATTGCGTTTAGAAACAGAAGAACGCAGAAATCGGACAAAGGTGGGTCCATTGGCGGAGTTGCTGACGGACTGATGACGACAACATTTGAAGTGCAAATTCAGGTACAAACTAAGCGAGATCGACGCGAAGAAAGTGAACAAACTGTACGAGTGCCATGAAGAGGGGAAGACAACAACCAAGTCCACCACAACGAGTAGCACAACCACAACAACCTCTACGACGACAACAACGAAGCCGACAACGACCGCCACAGAGCTGGAATCGGGCTCAACAACGGGGGAGGTGGACGAGGAGACCAGCAGCACCCCAAGAGCCGCGACAGTGGAAACGACCACTTCTTCAGCGGAAGAACAGGTACATATTTTGGGGAGCACACATTAGCAGATCCGCCAGAATTGATCGTTCAAATTGAGTCTATTTTTTGTTTGACTTGCTGATGCTTCAGTGGGTGATGGGTGTGCATCTTAGGTGACCGAAGAGGAGCCAGAAGTGGAGGAGACAAGTGCTGCCACCACAACGACCGCCAGCACCGGCATGGAGCGGATAACGGCGCCGACCAAAATGCGGACAAAAGGCAAAAAGCGAGGCGGAAAGCGGAAGAAGGGGCAGGGGGAGGGGCACAGCAACAACAATAGCGGCAACAAGGAGGAGTGGCCGAGTGTGGCGCGCAAGTTCATCACACTCTCCATCTGGTCGATGCGCGGGGGCAGGAAGGGCTACGGCGCCAAGAAGGGCGCCTCAGTGGGGCTGACGCGGATCAGGAGTCGGGGATCGGAGGAGGAGGGGGAGGAGGAGGGGGACGGAGACTGCATCGACCTGAACGCCCACTGCGAGATGTGGGAGCGGCTGGGCCACTGTGTGCACTCGGCCAAGTACATGCGGCAGTACTGCCGGAGGTCGTGCGGGTTCTGCGACAAGGGTGCCGGCGGGAAGGAGGTGGACAAGCGAGGTGAGGGAAAGAGAGAGGGAACCCGGACCAAAGAACCTCTGTCTCCAGAGTCCACCGCCGGGCCAGAGTGCACCGACCGGAACCATTTCTGCTCGTACTGGGCCAAAAACGGAGAGTGCGACAATGGCTCGCGGTTCATGAAACTGTTCTGCAAACGGTCCTGTTCGCAGTGCTAGTGGAGAAGAAGGGGCGGCAAAATAAAATCCGATAGTAAATCTCAATATAAAAAAGTGTTAATAATGACGGAACATTGTGTACACTGTACACGTACATACATAAGTGCTGCACTAGTTGTATAGCTAAGGTGTTCAGTCGTCCCATGTAAGTTGCGCGATATAGTTATTCATTTGTTTTCGCTGTGCCTGGTTTGGCAACCAATCCCCATTCCTCAGTGCCTACTATTTGTCACTCCCAAACTCCAATCATTGCATAGATATCGCCCGAAGGAAAGTACGATTTATTTGAAAAACAGAACAAAAATCGCAACGTTCAGACAAAATCTTCTGATTAGGATTGTAACGCAGTCCGAATGGCGACTTTTTTCAAATACTCCCTCAGGGGCATTCCCTTTATGTGTATCTCCTCACTCTTTTCATGCGATCGACTCATTTTTCCATTGAGACAGTTTTGGTTCGTCTGTTCCCCAGGTGCTTCTCCGTACTGGAGCAGAGCGTGTTCGGAGCCGCGTAGGTACTCGCGCACAATGTCCATGCCGACGTTGGCGAACCTGGCGCGGGCGCCCGCGTACAGGGCCATCCTGTTGCGGCTGTGGCCCATCTCGGCGTGGAAGCGCTGCAGCGCGTCGAAGATCTCCTCCACGGGCACGAACACGCGGCCGGTGCCGCGCTGGAGCAGCTGCTCGCGCCCGTCCGCCACCCCGACGGCGTAGCGCTCGCACAGGCGCTGGCGGGCCGCCGACACGGAGGCGCCTGCCCGCGCCGAGTCCACTGCCGCCCTCAGCCGGCGCAGCAGGTGCTCCATGGTGCGCCTGTTGATCAGCGTCCGGTGCCTGCTCTTGCTCTCGTAGTGCAGCCACAGGAACGCGTTGAAATTGTTGCGCCATTTCGCCGAACACGGGGGCGACTTACTCGTCATTCTGCCAGCGCCCGATATCCCCGCCATCTGATTCTCCTCGAAATCCAGCCAGTCGTCGAATGCGTGTTTCGCCGTTTCATCTTCCCCCACAATGCCGATTTCCACTATTTTCGACTCATCGTCGTCCGTTTTCTCCGCATATTCTCCAAATACTCGTGCTGTACTACTTTCTCTCTGCAATCGCCCAATTATATCTTCTTTGCGCCGTTTTCCGCTTCTTTCTTCTTCTGCGCTACGATTTGAACCGCTTTTTCGTGCCAATTGCCCTGTTCTGGCGAACTTTTCCCTGGTTATCGCGTCCTGCAGAGTGCCCGAGTGTTCGCCGTTCTGGAGCATTTGGTGGACAAGTAGAAGTGACTCGAACTGCCCGTTTTGGCGATAAAAGCTGGCAAAATCCATAACAGATTGATTCAAAGCAAGAATTGACTGGCTGTTGAGAAGAAAACGATGAATGGAGAGTTTGGTGTGTGGCCTGAATCGATGTGGGTAAGTAATAGGTACTAGGTATTTAATATCTAAACATCCAAAGGCAATAATGGGCGTGTTTTTGCTTTTTGGCACGGCAAGAAATATTTATGAATTTACAGAAATGCAATCGATCGTTCAAAGGCGAACCAGATCATTGCCCGTTTTACGAAAACTAAAAAAGATGAAAACCAAGAGGCCAGCCCAATTGATTTTTCCTAGGCCCTACTTTGTTGGCTTCTCCTTAACCTAAAAAGGCAATGATTTGGTAGCATTTGCTAGCTACTAATGCTTATTAGGGGGTTTAGATATTTTTTTGATTATTAATTATATCTGAGAAAAAGTGGCCAAATTCATTCAAAAAATCATATCTCAATAACGATCAGCCAATTTGAATTTAAATGAGTAGTAATTTACTATGGATAATGAAAATGAATTAATGAATAATGATTATGATTAAAAAATCAGATTTTTATGGACAAACAGGTTTGCATTTTAACCATTGTTGGGCAAAGAAAGGGTTGGTTTTGGTTGCTCCTTGCTCACCTTTGTTCGGCGAAAATATGTATGCGGATGGCCGGCTGTTTGGCGTTTTTGAACAATGGAGAGAGAAAAGAAGAATGGTGTACATATTTTGCCAAAATGGGCTGACACATTTGTGAAAAATCAGAAAATGATCTGATTGAGAGAGGGAATGTGCAAAAGGCAAGACCTTGTGTCATTTGTGGTACATTATTGAACATATGTACTCACCTACTTATACTTATTATTATTACTTACTATCAATCACTAAGGCCCGGATTTTTAATTAAATCATTATTTTTTGCAGACTCCCCATGGCCTGAAACGTACGAAAAACATATTAAAAACTCGATTTGAGCACTCTAGCGTGTACTTTAAGATCATTATTTGACAATATTTTGGACTTTTAATCATTATTTTCATTATTTAATTTTTGCTCATTATCATTACTCATTAGTCATTATTTTGCCATTTTTCTCATTATTTTCGTCATTATTTTCAATATTTTCCATATTTCAATCAGGATGCCCAAAATTACTTCAAAATCGGCTCAATTACGGGAGAAAATTTGTAGAATTGACGGAAAAAGTTTTCTCGAACGCCCCCCAACTCGTTACAGGACAACTCGTTACGCCCAACTCGTTACACCCAACTCGTTACAGCCCAACTCGTTACGTCTTTACCCAACTCGTTACTTCTATAGAGCAACAACAATAAAATCATAGATAAGGTGTAGCCAAGTGGGCTATTTTGGCTTAAAGCCTAAGGCAAGCTTATGCTTAAGCTTATGTCTAAGCCTAGTCATTATTTACGGCCCCAGTATGAATACCGCCGGAAGAAGTGCGGTGGCTTCATGGAGCTACAACATCCACACTGCGAAAAATTTAAAAATTCATAACTTGGCCCAAAATGCTCAGATCGGCCTAATTCTGGTACTATTCGACTCAGCTCGTCGAGAGGAGTCGAATGAGCTATAATTTGACGATTTTAAATTTTTGACCTGAAAATCCAAAGGGTTCCCCCTGTGAGTAACGAGTTGGGAAAAGTGTAACGAGTTGGGTAAAGACGTAACGAGTTGGGCTGTAACGAGTTGGGTGTAACGAGTTGTCCTGTAACGAGTTGGGATTTTACCGTTTTCTCTCCCCTTGATTTGAACACAGAAAAAAATGATAAATATATTGATTAATGAATAGTGATAAGTGATAACTGATAAAGCTAAAAAATTGCTATTAATTATTATTCGTTCTCAAAAATATTATGGTTAGGGCCCGGATTTTTGCGAGGTTGAAAAAAGTGCTGGCAGATGATAGGACCAATTTCACACCAGAAAACCTTGAAATTTACCTTGTTTGCAACTGCACGAAATAAAATTTGGCGATTTTTAAATCAATATTTGACTATTTTGTGTCATTATTTGACAATTTTTATCATTATTTGCTCATTATTTTGGCAATTTTTTTATCATTATTTAATTCATTATTTAGAGATTTTTAATCATTAAAAATCCGGGCCTTAACTATCACCTATCAGGCAAGTGACCCAGAGAGGAAGGCTACAAAGTCCATCTCGGTGCTGCAAGTATTACATTCGGACAATAAGGGCCGGGGTCACAGTTCACAGTCCATCCGCAACAGTAAATGCAAATGACCCTCTCAAGATGCGACGCACACCTGCTGGAGTGCACTTTCCCCATTGCGGGCTAACTGCCCTCTCCCGTCTCTCTGGCGATGGTCTTCCCCGGAATTTGGGTGCACCTGCACCCGAGTGGACCCAAAATGGGGACGAGGTCCCCTGCCCCGCCGCCGCACTATCATACACTTCGCCCAACCGCCAACATTCCTCGCAACATCTGCGGTTATCAGCGCGATCCGCCCAATCAAATGTCAAATCCATCTTCCGGCAAAGCAGATTCTGCGCCCGATCCCCAAACTGCAATGTGGTGCAGAACTGCGGTGCACTCTACGATCATCCACAAACCACAAAATGAACCAATGCGCCTGACCCACACCCCAACCGCATCTCTTTCAATCAATTGGGTTTGACCCTCCTGTACTCTTTCAATTTAGCTTAGATTTCAAAATGGGTCAACCGCCTAGAAGTGTTGGGTTAAAACTTAAAAATAAGCAAATAGGATTCCGAGGAGGAGGTTTTACACAAAAACAAAGCGAATTTTTCTTTTCCCTCCTCGAGGCAAATCGATGCGCTTTCTCGCGTTCCTACTTCCGCTTTCTCTTCTGCGAAGTCAAAGTCATACCGCTGCATTTTTATTGCACCGCCAGCAGCCGCTCGTCATTCCAATTAAAAAATCATATGTACATACCTAAACATAAGTCTCGTGCACCTGTTCCCGTCAATGTTGTGCGCTCACTCTCTCGCTCTTCTTCCCTCGCAACCACACGCTTTATAAAAATATAATCCTAAGTCCTAACCATATTAGTGATTGAATAAAAATAATGCCCTATTACCTATTGCTTATTAGTTATTACTTATTATTATTTATTAATTATTGCCCAATTATTACATAGCTGTCCTTTGTCACGCACATTTGAAAACAGTCTTTTCGCGTCTAATTTTCGCTAAACAAGAATTTAAAAATGGGCATTTGGTGAACGATAGAAGTAGGTAAACAATAATTAGGTACTTTTTTAGTCCTCCGTCAGTCACCAGCATTCGCGGTTCGCCAAATAAGTTGGACGGGCGAGAGTCTGGTGTGGACCGGTTCCAGGCGGGAAGGAGACGTCAAAAGTCAAAACAAACACTCAAAACAAGGCGACTCGCCAATTTTCCCTGAAAGGGTTAAAGTAGTCGTTGCCAAAAACTTTAATTTTTTGACCTTCACGGATAGTTTTGACCGACTTAAAATCGCAATCACCTACCTCGTGTCTAGCGTCTAGCCATTCGCTCATATTTTTTAGGCCTCAATTCGTCATTCAAAATTTATTCATTATCAATTATCATTTTATTGTTCATTCCTTTATTCCCAATTCGAATTTTCCAGTCCACAATTGCATTCGCTTCCCCGCAAACAAACAAATAAAACGGGATTTAAATTATTTATCCTTCCGGTTCATTCTGTCCCTTTCCTAAAAAAGTAATTTGCATAATAAATAATACATTCCACGGATAACAGCGTATTAAGTATTAACTCGTGGAACCCTCTCCTTTGCCCGTTCGTCCCAGGTCATTCTGATTCTGACTCTTCAGCCTCCAATCCGTCCAGCAGCAACTCTTTCCCAAAATGGTGCTGTTGGGCGCAATCGACCAAGGCACGTCGAGCAGTCGCTTTCTGGTGTTTGAGTCGGAGACTGGCGAAATCGTGGCAAATCACCAGGTTGAAAAGCAAATTGCCAAATGAACTATTTAATTTGCACTGCAGAAGGAAGTGCGGCAGCTGTTCCCGGGCCCCGGACAGGTGGAGATGTGTCCGATGGAGATCCACGACACAGTGGTCGAGTGCATTGCGGGTGCGTGTGCGCAACTCAAACAGCGCGGAATCGGCACTGACGCGATCCGCGCAATTGGACTGACCAACCAGCGGGGTGCGTCCAAACAGGGCAAAGGGCAATCGCCCGACTGGTGTTTATCCCAGAAACCACTGTCGTCTGGGACAAGCGTACCGGACTGCCACTGCACAACGCCATCGTATGGCTGGACAGCCGGACACACGAGCTGGCAGAGACTTACATTAAAAGAACGCCGGGAAGGTTCGGCCAAAACGTTATTTAGTGGTCGAGCGTTCTTTTTCAGCAATCAGAACCACTTCAAAGCGAAGACCGGCCTGCCCATCCATCCCTACTTCTGTGCGCTCAAACTTCGCTGGCTGTTGGACAATGTGCCCGAGGTGCAGCGGGAACTCAAAAACGGTTAGCTTTTTTCAAATTTCCAGTCTTATGGGGGTAAATTCGTCCAGGGAATCTGCTCTTTGGCACAGTCGATACTTGGCTGATGTGGAAACTGATTGGGGTGGGCTCTGGGAAAGCGGTGAGTTAGCTAGCCTTTGTGGTGGTTTCTAGGTCTACGCCACCGATGTGACCAACGCAAGCCGAACCCTGTTGATGGACCTGCACAAGAGGAAATGGTCGAGCGAATTGTGCACTTTCTTCGACATTTCCACAGAAATACTGCCCGAGATCCGGAGTTCGGCCGAGGTCTACGGGCACATGCGAGAAGGTGGGCATTGCAAAGGCACTTTGGTTGGCTGATCGTTGTGTTCAGGTCCCCTCAGGGGAACCCCTCTCTCCGGATGTCTGGGCGACCAGCAGAGTGAGCCCAACACTTTCCACACCTATCTTCCCTTGTTTTAGGCGCTCTGTTGGGTCACGGCTGTGTTAACGCAGGGGAGGCGAAGAACACTTACGGGACGGTGAAAAATACAGCGAATGAGCAATTGGTATGTAGGTGATTAAGGGCACCTTCATGCTCTGCAACACGGGACAGCGCGCAATCACCTCCAAGGACGGGCTGCTCACTACGATCGCCTATCAGGCGGGGGAGGCCACTACACTGGGGACTGAATGTGCCTTTCAGTTTGACTCCTCCTCCCCGGTCAGCTATGCTCTGGAGGGCTCCGGCTCGATCGGCGGCAACGTGGTCCGTTTTCTGCGCGACAACCTGCAATTCTTTGAGCAAGCGGAGGACATCGAACAGATGGCGGGCAGTGTTCCGCACACCGAGGGCGTCTACTTCGGTTGGATTTGTCAACACTTGGCACGAACTTCTCCCCGTCCAGTGCCCTGCTTCACCGGCTTGTACACGCCTCAGTGGGATCCGACTGCGCGCGGCATCATTTGCGGCCTCACTCAGAGTGCAACTCGGGCGCACATCGCGTTGGCCGCCCTCAAGTCTGTCGCGTTCCAAACGGTGGAGATGGTGGCCGCCGTGGAGGAGGACATGGCCGAGATGGGCGCCACAGTCCTCTCGCTGAAGGCCGACGGGGGGATGACGCGCAACGCGCTGTTCAACCAGCTGCAGGCGGACCTGCTCGGCCGTCCGTTGGAGTGCTCAAAGATGGCGGAGGTGTCCGGCTGGGGAGCAGCACTGGCCGCCGGCATTGGAATTGGGCTGCGGTGAGAGAAAAATCGAATACATTTTGTTACGCATTTTGCACTGTTGAAGCCTCGCCGACATGACCGAGCACCGACGCCGGCCTCAGAGCATGGTCATTTACAAGCCGCACCTGGAAGCGGAACAGCGCTCCCGAGAGTGCGCCCGTTGGAGTGAGGCGGTGGAAAGGGCGAAGGGATGGGCCCAATGAGGGACCCCCAACAAACAAGAACCGAATCGGCACATGATACGGGGATGATCAAACCCTTCCGAGAGACCACTGCTTGTCGACACAGATCGCCACCACCACCGCTGATTGGTTGTTATTTTGCTAGACGCCCATATCAATAATTTTCATTTTGCCAAAGCATAAGCAGCTCCCTCTGACTTCTTAGCCACCACTAATTAATTAATTACAACAATATGTTCATATTTGCCACTAATTTTTGAGATAAACTCAGCAAAAGGATTCCTTCGGTTCTGATCTTCAAAATGTTTTCAGATCATGCGCTTTGACCATTTTTTGCTGGGACACTGGCCCGCACCTTTACAGCCGCGGCCACTTTGATGGCCATATTCTGCTTCCTCCCGAGCGCCAGTTCCAGCGTTTGTCTCCTGACCTCGGCAGACGCCCAGATCAGGAACCAGGAGGGGAACACCGTGCAGCGGAGGTCGTTCAGCCAGACGCCCTGGTTCATCACTATCGTCCGAACGGCAAAGTCCCACGTCAAATAATACGTCAGCACCTGGACTGGTGGAAGGGGCATTTGGGAGGCAGCCGCTCAAACCTACCCAGAAAAGGCAAACGCAAGTTTGGACTGCGAAAATCAGAAACGAGTAGACCAGGAGGCGCCGCTGCACAGTGGCGGTGGGGCTGCTGGCGGAGGTCGAGTAGGCCGCCATCTTGAGGGCCACCAGGCAGCAAATGTTGAGCGCACTGGTGGCCGCAATGAAGCAGGCTGAGCTGACCGCCATCATTTTGCTGTTGCTGGGCGCCTTAACGCGAAATACGTAATTTGGCGTCACTGATGTATTTTAGTTTGCCACAATTATGCCGTCCCAATTGGAATATTGCATTCGGCCCTTGGTCGGGAATTGGTAAAAGCGCAATACGCACACAGGAAAGATAGAGACAGCTGAATTCGCGGGGAGCGCAAATGCATTTGCGCACTCTTGCAACTTTGGCAGTTGGCTCACATTGGGGTTCGTGGTGTGGTTGTAGCCGATGCCGACTCCGTACTGGTCGTTCTCCCACTGCACGTCCAACCAAAAAATGTGCGAAACGAGTGCCAAGGGGACAGTCCAGGCGACGATCGCCGTTATAGGGAATAGGTAGCGCCAGAGCTGCGAACCAATTTTCACTAGAGTTGGACCCACTCTCCTGTTTGTATGTACCTCCTCGTCGTCAAATGGCCGCATGATGGAGGTGAGCCTTTGCAGCAGGATTGCAAAAATCAGAAATCCGTCCACGTAGGAGGTGTAAAAGTTGGCGCAGAAGAAGAAGCGGGCCATCCAGGAGGGGAGGGACAGGAAGTGGGGGGTCAGGGCGGGGACGTACTGGAGACGGTTGTTGAAGAAGGAGCAGAAGTAGTCGCAGAACAGGTTCTTCAAAGGGTGCTTATTGTTTTCAGAACGGCTTGGACTTGCATTCGCTGCGGAGAGCAGAAACAGTTTGAAGAAGCTGCCGCTGAAGTGCTGCCCCCAGCCCCTGACGATGACGAAGCACTCGGCGGCGTACAGGACGGCCGAGGGCAGCGAGATGGCCATCGAGAGGCACTGGGCGAACACGATGTCCGGGCTGGGCTGGTAGGACATTTGATATTTGATGTGTCGGACTGGTCCGACGGATTGATTCAGCGGAGTGCTGGTCTCTGGCGGAATTGCGGAAGAAACGGACCGTGCTCTGACTCTGAGACCGGTCGGGGGGAGCAACTGACGAAGAACCTCTCCCTTTCAGCTGTCCCCGGAAATGGCTCCCTTCTGGGACACGCGAACGAACACTGAAACTGAAACACAGGTGCTTTTGCTGAAATTCATTCGGAGAACACCAAATTTTATGTTCCTGCGCCCGGTGAGATTTGAAATTCTTGCATCCGTTTCCAATTATTTTACTAGTAAATGGAAACAGTTGGGAATCGATATGGGCAAAATTGTTCTGTTCGTCGCTGTTGCTCACGATTTAGGTGGTAGAGATTGATTTTAAATTTTATGGTAAAAAGTAAAAATTATATAAATGGTGGGTCAAAAAGTACAATAATGTTTCCACTTTCATCACCAATCAGCAATCGCCATTCAATTCACCACACCACCTTTTAAAACGTTTTATCAATTATCGTTCAGTTCTTTCTTGTTCTCATCAGATAGATTTTGATTGCCCCTCCAACCAGCACAGCACAAAGCGCCAAGTTGTACAGGGTTAGAGGCACCTCCAGACCGTTGTCTGGAACTTGGATTGGTTCCTGGGTGGACATTACAATGGAATCCTTGGTCGTAGATGTGGAAGGACACGTTGATCCACAGAAAGCCGCTCATCGTCACTTGGAGCATCTAATATAAACAGTGCAAACGGAAAAGGGGAATGGGTGGGGGACCTTGGACATGAGCATTGGGGCGAGCAGCGACAGAGAGTGTCTGTCCATCGCGTGAAGGGCTTTGGAGCAGAGCAACATCTCCAGGTTGGTGAAGATCAGCAGCAGCCAGATGGCGTCCCTGGACCGCGTCAGCGAGACCAGACAGGCGAGGAGGTGCACCAGCAGGTCCAGCCAGATGCTGAACCGGAAGATCCGACGGAGACTGAACAGGCGATGGCAGCGGACTACGCAAGAGGGCGGGGCCTCCAAACGGGGAATGTGCCAATTAAACGAACGGGTCCAACCGGCTTCTTGAGGACAGCGCCCCCCACGTGCACACTGTAAGTGCCATCGGGCTCCAGCCAGTCTGCGTCGCTTTGCTCGACAAACGCATCAAAGTGGGCGTCTCTGGTGCTGACCCGCAGCACTGTCCCCCTGTGCTGGTCCAATTGGCCGCACACGCCATGGACCAGTTGGCGCACTTGTGCCCTCCCGCTCCAACAGAAGCGCAGACAGCGGCTGTGCGGCTCCCCTGCTGGGCGGATGCCCTCTTCCAGTTTGCAGTCGGGCCCAACGAAGTGCACGGTGACCAGCACTTTGTGGTTGTCGGCGTTGACGTGTTGCTCTGGAATGCGGAAGAGATTTTTATGATTTTTAAAAGCCAAATTTACCCAAACCATTGGTGCATTTTTCCGCATTCTTGGGGGTTTCCGCCTCGATTTTGGCATATTCGGGGGGAGCGGTTGCTTCGGGATAGAGCTCGGCCGCAACGCCAACTTCCTCCGCAGCCGCCATACGGGACTGAAACAGAGGCAATTGACAGCCAATTGTACGGTCCAAAAGTCCAAATGGCGGGCAAATGGGCGGGCGAAAGCATCACGGGTTGTCTGTTTGGAGGAATCGGACGATTGGGCAAACACGGGGAGTGACCGCCGCAATGTTGACCGGCCGGCGCCTCAGACTCAGACGCAATTACCTATCATCCGCCGCCAGTCCATTGTTTGTCCAGAGGTCCCGCAAGTTGTGTTTGCCCAACACTGCGTTGGTGGACTCACACGGGACAATGTGAAAGGGAAATTGAATAATCCCATTTAAATTTAAATTACAATGGAAATCTGCAAAATATATGTATTTATATTTCCAAAAGGGTACTGAGAATTGGCAATTTTCACTTATCAGTTTAGAGCTGTAGAGTTCCCACACAATTCCCCCATCGATTTGCCAAAAGCCACCACTCCATTTCCATTTCCACCTCCCCAGTCCCCATGGTTCGCCTTTTGCTCCTCCTGTTCTCGCTGAATTGTTCGGTTGGACCTGCCTTTTGCGCCGAATACGTGTTCGCCCAAACCGCAACGGGCAGAGTGCGTGGTCGAGTCGAACAGCTGTCCAGCGGTGCGATTGCGGTCTTCACGGGCATTCCCTACGCCCAGCCGCCGAATGGCACCCTGCGATTCGAGAAGACGAGGCCGTTGGCCGAAGAACCGAATCGGCAGCTGGACGCGCTGGAAATGCCGCCGGTGTGTGTGCCCCACCACCGCAAGGACAATCTGACGCAAGACTGGGACCAGTACAGCGAGGACTGTCTCTACCTGAACATTTTTGCGCCGCACGACGGGGCAATTGCAGGCCAATCACAAATGACGCGAGTAGCTCTTGCAGGGCCAACGAGGGGGACAGATGCCGGTGCTGGTGCTGATCTACGTGGGCGGCTTCGAGTTCGCGTCAATGCGCCGCTACAAGGACTACTCGGACATCGGGCCAAAGTTCGTGAGCAAGGGCATTGTGGTGGTGGCGATGCAGTTTCGCATTGGATTCTTTGGCGAGAAGACCTACCGCCCACCCACATTTGACTCTCTGGCCCAGGCTTTTCCTCGACCGGCGACAGCCAAATGCCCGGAAACTACGGCTACTGGGACATGGCTGAGGCCCTGCGCTGGATCAACAGAAATGTGCGCGCGTTCGGAGGGGATGCGGCCCAGACGACTCTGTTCGGCTACAGCTCCTCCGCAACCGCCATCGCCACTCTGACGCTGTCCCCGCACAGCCGAGGTGGGACTGGGAAAGGGCCACTTCTGCTCCGCATTCGAAGACTTGTTCCAAAAGTGCATCACGATGAGTGGCCCCATAATGTCCTCGCGCGGGGCCAACACCGAGAGAGTGGTGTCCACCACCGGCAGATTGGCCTCCCAGCTGGGCTGCGCGACGGGGAACTCGCAAAAAGAGTGCATGAAGGGCAAGAGCATTGACCAGATGCTGGACGCGATGGACCGAATTGTGGGGACGGCCCAACGAATGCTGGGGCCATTCCGACTGTTTGCAGGGGTCCACGGTGGAGGACACCAACTACGACCTGTTCGGGCCGTTGGTCGACGGAGACTTCGTTCCCAAGGAGTTTGGCGAAATGCTCAAGGAGGCGAAGCCGAAGCCCACGATAATGGGGCTGACCGAGTTGGACCCACTCGGATTCAGTGGGCCACCAGCACTTGGCTTCGCTTCTGTCATTTTTCATCCCAGCACTGCTCCAAAGCAACACGAATTTCCGCAATCTGGCCATACCTTCAGCAGAGTGGCCCACATTCGGGCGCGCAGAGCTGCGCTCCTACCTGCTCCGGAAGGCGCTGAAGCGGGGATATTTCGGCACTCGGACGGACGGGATTGCGAGTGATGTGGTGGACTTTTACACTAGCGGCTACGAGGAGGACAACTGGTTCTACCTGAGCAGGGCCGTGCATGTGACGGAATCGGGCGGAACAAACCCAAATCATTCGTTTTCCAATCCCAGTTCCTAGCCGACGTGCAATTCTACGTCCCGTTCCTCTGGGAGGTGCGCCAGAAGATTGACCGGGGGTGGCTGGTTTGGCTGTACCTGAGCAGATACGTGAACCGGAGACGGTTCCCCGCCGGATTCCCCCTGCAGAGTTGGCCCTCCCCTCCACCGACGAGTGTCAGTGTCCTTTACTCAGAGGCCTTCCACGACACCGACCACTCGTTCGTGATCCGACACCCCTACTCCGGCTACGAGTACGACGCGGACGACCTGGCCATGGAGCGGCAGTGGACCGCCTTCGTGACCAACTTCATTTTCCGCGGGTCCTTTCCTGTTCCCACTTCCTTTTTTGCTTATTTGTGTCAGAGTTCCGCATCCGGACTGGCCGAGGGCCACTGACCGCAACGCAATTGTGCGCGTCGACGTCCACATGGACCATGTGAACGAGACGGTGTTTGATCTGTGCGGAATGCACTTTTGGGAGGAGATGGTGCGCAAGTACCCGGAGTACAACCTGATCCTGGGAACGCGCCAACAGGACCCGAACAGTGCATCACCACCCACAGTGCCTCGCCAAACTCGAATTTGGCAAATTGCAGTATTGCTAATTTTCATTTTGTGCCAACTATGAGGGAACACACCAATGGTTCTTTGATGCATTTTCCAGAAATTAGCGTTAAATTGTCCGTTTCAGATGTTTAAACTTCAATAGTCAGATCGCGTATCACAGTTCGATTGTTCCTAATTGGTTTCAATAGAATCTGGGTCCCCTCCGCTCGGCCATCACCCGCGTCCAGAGTGTCGCGCGCTCATCGGACGGAGTGAAGCCCAGGGAGGAGTACTTGCCGGGCGAGGCACTCGTACCGGCGAAACTGCTGCGGTGGGACTGCAGTCGGGAGCGCATGCTCTGACGAGCGTCCGCAATTGCCTCGCTAGACGGCGAAATGCGGAACCTGAGAATTTGCTGGCGATGTCCTTTTTTCGGTTTCGGGCAAGGTCCACCCCATTGAAGAGTTGACCGTCGGGAATATCTGCAGCGAGTGGCGGCGCAACATGTTCGACCTGTTCTGGATGTCTTCCGCTATCTCGTCCGTGTGCCGATTTTTGGTCTCTGTTCTCTGTTCTTGTCTTTCGTCGTCAAATGGTCTTACCGGGGAGCAGAAAGTAGACGAAAGCAGTGCTCAGCCCGGTGACCAGAATGAACGGCAAATAGCTGGCCGGCACCCCCACCATCTGCAACTGAGTGAGAGAGACAGGGGCCGGGCAACAACCGCTCTACCCTTCTGAAGGGCAGGTAGGCCAGCGACACGCTGAAGGCCAGTGTCCACGCGACCGAGATGGCCACTGTGACGGCGCTGGCGCGGTACTGAATTCGGTCGGTTATGAGTTGTGCGTCCGCCGTTCACCTTGGTGGGGAATATTTCGCTGGCGATCATCCAGGGGATGGGACTGCCGATGCCGTACCCGCACATGTAGATCAGCAGGGCAACGATGGAGGCGTAGCTGGCGATTGGACTCTTTGGAGAATGCGGATTATTGAAGTTGGGTTCGGGTGCTCTGGAACCTGGAATTCCGCCTGAGCCCAGGTCAGCACGCTCATCAGAGTCAGCGAAGTGGTGATCGTGGAGAGCTGGAACAGGGACAGGGCTCGCCTGCCTGGAACGGATCCCTTTGGTTTTTTGTTGTTTCGACTCAATTTGCGCCTTTTCTCTCGATGAAGAACACAGAGCTGCATGCGAACAGGAAGTAGAAGATGCCAATGGCCAAAGTGCTGTAGCGTGCGATTTGCCTGAATGGGGACGGGTGCCCTGTCCATTCGGGGGTTGGCGCACGGTTCAAGTCCTGCGTTGAGGAACATGTCCGTGGAGTAGGCGAACACGGCGGCACAGCCGGTGAACTGCTGGGCGATCATCACCCAGACGGCGATCAGCACCGGCATCCGGAGGGACTTCTCGCGGAACAAGTGCCAGATGGAGCCGACCGAGACATGTTGTGCCTCCTGTGGGTCCCGCATGAACGAACTGCCCGTGGGAAAACCTCATTGGCTGCGGTCGTGCTGATCGACTCCCTCTGCAGGGCCTCGAACATTGACTGCGACTCGTGCACGTTCACCAACCGGGAGAGCGCATCCAACGTGCCGATGCGATCGCGCCGCGTCAGCAGAGAGAACTACATATGTAGGAGGCATCCAATGGGGATTGGGGAGGACGGAAGTTCTCGGCCACCTTGGGGCTCTCGGGGCAAAAGGGCAGGGCGCAGCACAAGATGAGGGCGGGCAGTCCGGGGAAGGAGAAGGCCAGCGGCCAGTGCTGTTCGCTGCCCAGCACCTGGGGAACGGGTCATCCCGGTTGTGCGGGGGTCTAACCTCGGGCAGGCCGAGCAGCAGCGAGAACCAGTCCGAGAAGGCCACCACCATCTGACAAAGACCGATTTGCATTGCGGGATCGCCTATGTATTGTATCTCCCCAAAGGACCATGTGACAGGTGGCCACCTCCCCGCGCCGCTTCATCGGCGTTATCTCCATCAGGTACATCGGCGCCAGCCCGGAGCTGATGCCCATCACTGCGCCCAGAACGATGCGGCCCAGGATCAGGAGCTGTGCAGACACCGATTGGTGCCCCTAAAATGTCCTTCCGTCTCACCTCTGGAGATCCGAGCGGCTTGGCGAACAGCTCCAGCAGTGCGCCAGTCACGTTCAGGATCCCGTTGGCGATCAGGGCGTTGCGACGGCCCAACTTTTCGGCCAATGCCCTGGCCAAATTGAGATTTTTTCGCGGACGAATGAGTTCACTTTGTGGAGAGTGCGCCGCAAATGGCGCCGACGGCGATGCTGGACACCACGAAGGACCAGACCAGATCCAGCTGAGCCACCGTTTTGGGGAGGCCGCGCGCCTGATAAGTGCTGTTCAGCCATTGGATCACAGTGCTCAAGTGGGACAGATTGGTCATTTGGGGCTAAGTCTGCGGAGGGAACCCTTGTGCCGGGTTGACCACATCGTAGCTGGAATGGGAAATGGGCTCGGAATTGGCGGAAGAAGAAGAGGCTGAAGGGACCTGTAGAACTGGAAGGAGCTGCCGAAGACAACGACCAGCACAGTGAGGTAGTAGGTCCTCTTGTACATTCGGAACAGCGAATTGGACCAAAATGGCGCACAAAACAGAATAATAACAAATTAAGGGCTTAATTGGCGATAACCCGTGACAAATCATTATCAGTTAAATTTATACTTTTTATTAGGCAATCGCGTATGTCAAATGACGGAAGAAGTGCGTTGCCGTTTTAAAGGGAAAATAAATGAAATGACCCAGGAAAGTGAATTCAAATGTCCGTGAATTAAACGGGTCGATTGGCCTCTGCTTTTGGGAGATTATTATTGCCTTTGAGCGATCAATTTTTGCGGTTGTGGCTGCCGCGATGACCCGCTTATCAGCCACAAAAGGGACAAACCCTGTAAATAATAAATTGGAATTATTTAGTCAATTGCGGATTTGAAGTCCAGGAAGGACATGAGGAGATGGGCCGGTGCCCTAAATAAGTGTATTATTTAAATGGCCAACACGGGAGATGAGAAGAGCAAAACATTTTGGTCCGATCCAAATTTAGCTGTCGATAAAAAGAAAAGAATTGATAACCAGAAAAAGAAAGTAAAGAGATGGGAACATCCAACCGCCGCCGTTCCGATAAGATAAGCTGGAAATCGAAACGGTGGAAAAGCAGAGTAGTAAAGGGAAAGAACACGTGTACCATTGATTCAATTGTTCAATCGGAGCTCAAAAGTCTTCTCCTCAAAAGGGTCTGAGTCTCCCCGTTCCCGCTCATCACAGCTAGGACGCCCATTCCGGATGGTGCAGCGGTGTCCAGGAGCACAGTCCAGATTGCACAGCGGCAGGTTGCGGACGCACAGCGGAAGGAATGCCGAGACCTGGCAGTGGAAGCCGCGCCCACACTGGCGGCAAACCCGCGTCATCCGGGCGCAGCATGCTTTTCAAAAGGAGGGATCCCTTGAAAGCAACAGTGGGCACCTCTGGGTTCGAACTCCGCACATTCGTGCAGCCCGATGCATCGCCCCCACTCGTTGCGGACAAATCCGAATTTGCATTCGCAGCCGAAGAAGGAGAAAAAGTCACACCGCGGGGGAAACGGTTGGCGACAAGTGCCCTCGCAGACCAACGACCAATAGACACTCTCCTCCCCGCGCGGACACCCATCGAGGGGAAAGGTCACAGCTGCAACGCAAACAGCTCTCTCTCTCCCTTGTCCTTGTCCCTGTCCTGCCTGGCTGAGTGGTCGTCTTCCCAGATTCTGTCGACGCACCCGCTCCAATTGGGACTGTAGAAGGGGCTGTGGACGGAACTCCAAATGCCGCATAAATTGAACCCCGACAAATGGGCACCGTGGCTGCTCGTTCTGATGGTCGAGTTGATGGAGAAGTGGTCCTGAGTGGGCGTCGGACCACTTGTGGGAGGGGCAGTGTTGTCCGTTGGCGGAGGGGCCCTAAAGGTTGGACCCTCCGGAGAGCGTCTGGAAGTGCGAGTTGTGCCGATAGTTGTGGAATTCAGCGAAAGAGCGGAGGGGAGCACCAGGAGCACACAAACAGAGAAGAGGGCCGTCTGTTATTATTTATTAAAGATGCATACCTATTTTGCCTTCAGAATATCGCCATTTTAGGGGGACTCACCTCCATCTGAGGAAGGCAGCAAAGGCTGTCTGTCTTGAGTCTGTGCTGTGCGTGGTTTTTACTAATAGTTAATGCCGCACACGCCCATCCCGGCGACGAGAGTCATAACTCCGGAAGGAACGGAGCTAGCGACTTGCTATTTATTTTATCAGATGTATCTTTGAATAAA
>VAHH01000250.1:0-41217 GCA_013357305.1 Radopholus similis
AAAGTCCCAAAAATTGACCTGTGCCAACAGAAAAGCGCAAAATTTTCGCCTGCGGCGCGGATTTTTCGAAACACATGAAGAAACAACATCCGTAAGAGCTAGAGAAGGTGCAAAAACAAGAAGAAACACGAAATCGAAAAGCATTTTACCGAAAAAGGTCATTTTTCCTAACGAGTACGAGGTACGAGCACATTTTTAATGCAAGTACGAGTACGAGTACGAGTACTAGATTGGTGCGAAAATGTGAATTTTAAGAAAATAAAATGGCCAAATGCCCCACCTTTCTGTGCTGGTGTTCCATTGCGGCGGAGCGCATCTGGTCCAGCGTCAGGAACGGATTCGGCGGCGGGCCTTGTTGGCCTCCCTGTTGCTGTTGGCGCATGCGGAAATTGTTGACGGCCTGCAATAATTGGGGGCAAATCATCTCGCGGGAATCGAATGAATGGCAATGGCACAATGGCAAAGGGACAAATTGCTCCATGTGGGGGCACAGTCTCGACACGAATGCCGGACATTGGGCACCAAAAAAGACGGATAGTTGGACACCAAATGAGAATTTTTTAACTTCAAAAGAAGCTAACATGTTTAGTGAAACATTTTAGCTCATTCGACTCTTATCGATGAGCCAATGTGACTAGTGTCTGACAAAGTTTGAAATGTCAAATTTTAGCCTAAGCCTATACAAGCCTAAACCTACCAAGCCTTTTTCATTGGTGCCCAATTGTCCGAACATCCTCGGCCCAGTCTCGGCACGTTCTCGAGAGTCATGTGAATCTTTGTGGGGGATTCCACATTTCCAAATTTTTTCATCAAAACGGGGGAACAGTCCCTCCCCACCATATTCAACCTTCAACGGCTTCCCGCGCCCAAAATGATGCAGAATGATAGGAAGAGGTGAATGAATTAATTATCCTTCAATTTTGACGCCAGCCGACCGCTCTTTGGGGGATTTAGTCCGAGCCATTGTTGTGGTTGGGTCTGAGGGCTTTCCCAAAATTGGTTTGAAAAAATAATAACTTTTTAAATTGATTTGAATGAATCTCGACAATTCAAGTTTCGATGAATTGAGTGGCTTTTTGTGCGCTCTCAATCGGATGGATTCATTTTCTCCACTCTCGACAGTTCTTCGACACTTTGCCTATCGCCTGTGGCGCTTTCCTGCCCCAAAATATACAGAATGCCGAATTATAATTATTCTCTAATTTTGACGTGACCACTTTTGGGGAGATTTGGCGCCAAATTGGTTGTTGTACTAATGGGGGATTGATGCCCCATATTTGGAATGTGTTAAAAGGGAATGTGGTGGCGCTAATGAATTTGGGGATTCAATCCCGAATACTGATTACTATTAGTGGGGAATTGGTTCGGAAATTTGCGCCGCCGCTCTCGAGCCGGTCTCGACCAAAGGCTTGGCATATAATTAATGAATTTTGTTGGGACTCTCGATCTGTGCGGGAGCAGTGTCTCGAGTCTCGATATTTGCACGACTCTCGAGTCAGTCTTGATCGGAGGCTCTCGAATCTCGAAATTTGTGTGTGAGTGTGTGACTCTCGATTTGACGGACTCTCGACATTTTAATGTAAAAAGTGGACAAATTTTGTAAGAGTCTCGAGACTCTCGACACCTTTTTGTAGCGCTCAAACGCCAAATGAGTCCGATCGGCTGATGGACCGTTGGGGCATGGCACGCGAATTGTGGCGTTTGGCGGGGACCGCAATATGTGTGTCACCACTCCGAGACCCAATTCCTCCGCCTGTTTTGGCGGCAGTGCTGCACAGCGGTTTGTCACAGCACTGAGCAATGTGGGTGTGTGTGGACGGGCCCAATTCAATATTCAAATCTCCCAACCGGTGCAGCACCATTGTCCGGCGTTTGATCCGCTTTTGTTGGCGCAAGCTGCACCAGCTGGTTGTGCTTTTAGTGCGCTCTCTCGAGACCGGTGAGACTCTGAGACCTCGAGATTCTCGAGACTAGGTATCTAGACGTCGAGACTATCTAGTATCTACTTATAAAATAGATCTCGAGACTGTGGGACCTTGAGACTATCTAGATCTCGAGACTGAGACCTCGAGACTCTCGAGACTAGGTATCTAGACGTCGAGACTATCTAAAATAGATCTCAAGACTGTGGGACCTTGAGATTATCTAGATCTCGAGACTGAGGGACCTTGAGACTATCTAGATCTCGAGACTGAGACCTCGAGACTCTCGCAACCGCGAGACTTGGACCTCGAGACTGGCAGACCCGCTAAATCTCGAGACCCCATTTTGTGCGCGCATTTTAATTCATTTCCTAACGAGTCGGAAGGCATTTGTCGAACTCATTAGCCGCATTATTAGCCGGGGCAATTTGTGCCATCCATTATTCGTCCGTTCGGTCCATTGCTTGGCACCCATTAGAGGTATTGTGCAGTCAGTCTCCACTTTCTTAATTGTTTCCAGCTCAACAGTGCCAATTTCCCGCACTGACGGGTGCTGGTCTTTGAGTCGTCTCTCCTCCCTCCGTCCTCCGTCCGTCCGTCTGTCCCTATTTTGGTGCGCAGTCCAATTCACATTTCCCCCATTTTGCAGCGCCAAACCGTAATGAATTATTGCGAATCGCGCGGCGGCGCACCATTCCAATAATTTCTTGCACTGCTAATCCCCAAATCCAGCGGCCGCAAATATTATTAATTGAATTGGCGTCACCACCTAAGCGCGCGCCAAATTGACTTTTGCACGAGTGAACGATGCTGCTGCAAATTTGGACATGGAAGATGGGATCCTAAGGCGCTAGGCAAAAGGGAAGTCTGCGGCGGCGCAATCGGAACAAATTCATAGGCGCATTAGTGATTTGATAGGACCACTGATTGGCCTCAAAATGGCATTCGGGCGGGGAATTGATTGGTCCAGTTTTGGCCTGGTTTCTTTCTTTGAATGAGATCTTTGATAAAAAAAGAAATAGGCGTTTTGGGACAAAATTGTCGGTAAGGATGTCGAAGAATTTGAGTCAATTCAGAGTCTGTTCAATTTGTGTAATTAATTATGATCAAAAAGGGGGAAAATCCAGACCCAAGTTGAGCAACCACCCCAAATGTGGCTTATATGGGGTATATTTTTCGGTTTGTTCAAAATTTCGATTTGAGAGACGTAAAATCTCAGTTGCGACAAATTTCTAGTGGAATTTGTTTTACTGCATTCGGGCCCATTTGCGCGCGGCGTACCAAATTGGCGTGTGCTTCTGGGAACTGAGACTCCTCTTGTCTCTTGTTGTTTGTGTCCCCTTGTGTGCCCATTTGTTTGGGACCAGTGCCCGTTCGGTGTGTGCGCTTCCGGCTCAACAAAGGGGGATTTGGACGGACGCCCTCGCGAGACATCGAGTGCCGCGTCCGGAGCACGAGGGCGGATACGACCGGTGGCACACGGAGCCCCACATAATCTGCCGGCGGAGGACTTGTTTGCGCGCGCCGATCGGAAGCCGTTGCACCGAAAATGGGGGTGCCGACGGCGTCGAGAGTCGAGACACATCTTAAATTTTTTGGCACGGGTTCCGTGACGTCTGCGGGAAAACAACAACTTTTTCCACATTGCCCGTCGGGCACAGCCGCACCCAGGTCAACACCAGGTGGAGGCCCAAATGACGTCGCGGAATGGCGGCGGATTAGCGGCGGTCTTGTCGACTCCTGGCCGATGGCCTATTTGGACGTCACAGGGGCCGAATAAACACTGATTGCGTGGATCTGCGATGGAATTGAGCCGGCACCAAGGAATGGGGTCTGTCTGCACCAAAAAGAGTGCATGTCTGAAGCAAATGGACACACATCTAGCTTCCCATTCTGCGTCCAAATCCGGGTGCAGGCCCTTTTCGCACAGCCAATTTGCAATTCTGGTCCCGCGGGTCCCCAGACGTCAATTTGGTGTGTGCAAAGTGAACCGTGTAAAGGCCAAATTGGCCATTTTTGGAAATGCGCGACTATCGCAAATTAGTGTACGCATAATTTACAATTCTTGGCCTTAGCCTGGCCTTCCGTATTTGCTTCGCAATTTGCCATCAATGTGGCAATTAATCGGCCTAAATAGATTGGGAAAGGCGCCTCAACTAAAGGCTAAAGACGCAGCAAGGTAAGGCCAGACGAAAGAAAAAATGGCCAGGCCTGTTTGATGAGCCATATCTATGTTAGAGATAAAGTCAACAAAGTCAAAAATTTGAATCCAAATGCCATTTGAAAGAGCCCAAAAAGAGTGCCCCCTCCAATGGCCTGTTCAGCTCCCTGGTGGCCCAGCAATTGGCCGAGTTATGGCCAAATGTTTGCACAAATCGGGCATTTCCCCCGTTTTTGGCCCAAAACCACTAAAAAACTGGACCAATCGATTCCAACCAAAAATGCCATTTTGTAACCCATTCAGTGCTCTATCAAATCTCTTTTGGGCTCTCTCTTCTAACTTAACCCACTGGCCAGTTATGGCCAGACAACTGACATGCCGTTGTGCCCCACCTGCATCATGGCGACCAGGTTGGCGGGGGAGCCCAGTCCTGCGGCGGCCAGTTGTTGTGCTGCGCTGGCCAGACTCATCTGCTGCTGCTGCTGTCTGAGCTGGTGCTGCTGCTGGGCCATTGCGAGCTGCTGGTGGATGGCCAGCAGACCGTTCAGAGAGGCATTTGGCGGCGGAGGCGCACACTCCCCGCCGGTGGGCTCTGTGGGGGCTGTGGCGCCCGCTGAGCTCAACGTTGGCGGAAGCGACGCCAGTCCCTGGAACGCGAAATGTGAGAATTGAGAAGTGAACATGACAATGTGCCATTGTCAATGTTTGGACAGTCCAGAGAGATTGTTGGCACCTTTAGTGCCAAATCTTGGGCACTTTTGGGCCAAATCTTGGGCACTTTTGAGGTCAAATCTTGGACATATTTGGAGTTCATTTTCTAATCCAAATTTTGTTGGCACTTGTGTTATGCCATTTAAAAATGCCATCAGCCAAAAAAGGAACATGCCATCAAATATTTAGGGGATCTTTTGCACATTTGGGAGTCTCAATTCTTTTAATTCTGGTGCCTCGCGCCGTGTGCACATCCCTTCCAAATTTGGTAATTTTATGCGCGCAAAAGCCGTTGAAATCCGATTTTCCAAACGTTGACTATAAATTGCGCTAAAATTGCCATTGGAGAAAAAGCGGCACTACTGTCTGAATTGGCAAAAAGTGGCAATTGCTAATTGCTTAAACTATTGCGTGAAATGCCATGGTCTAAAATGTCAAAGGATGTCCGGTGCCTAAATTGGCGTTGTGCCGTTCAGCGCAAATGATCAGCGCATTATCCCATATTCCCGCTTATCTGCATACACTGAGCGGCCGTTTGGCGGGCGAAGCAGACGCCGTGGCGGCAGTTGCGGCCGGAGGTTGGAGGAATGTGGATGCGGAGGTTGCCGTCGCCAGCGGACTGTTGTTGGTTGGAGGCGCCGCGAAGGCGGAGGCGCCGCTGCGCGGGAACAGCAGCAGCACGGAGTCGTCCCGGAGGGAGGCCTTGGCCGAAGAGGAGAGCCCACCAGAGGCACTCTCTGAGCTGGCGCCGCTGGCCCCGATCAGGTTGCCCAGAGAGCTGGCGCCGGCCAGAGGGGCCGCCGCAGTGGTGGTCATTGATTTCTGGAATGAGAGTGGGATTTGAACCGGATGGCGTCATTTATTTTGGCATTGGATAGCCAATACCAGGGGCTATTGGGCCAATGAAAGAGTTGGACTCGTTTGGCCAAAAAACACTCCAAAGTTAGGGCCCAAAAACTGGTCAAACCAGGCACAGTTGGCCTGAGTCCAATCAAAAAATCACAACTCAAGGATTGATCAGCCAATTTGAATGGACCCTTTTTTGGTCAAATGGCCACCATTTGGGGCCATCCAATGAGCCGCCATGGGATCATTTGTCACAATCTCGATTGGTCCCAAAGTTTATGCCCCATAATGAGATTTAGCGCAGAAATGACTGAAGAAAAGTGGTTAGAGGCATTTAGGGTTTTAGGGGTGAAATTTGTTGAGATTTTGTTGGCGACACAAATTATGTGAATCAGATTATTCAAGAGTCGTGAGTGCGAGATTTCCGTGCACATTGTTTTGGAACTAATTGTGGGTCCGAATTTGGAAGTAGACAAAAATTTTATTAAGGCCCAAATTATACCTGAAGGAGTGCTGTGTCCAAAATGGATGGCTTCTGGGAGCGAAGAGCAAACGATGGCGCAGCTGCAGAGCGCTATTCCGTGGGCCCACTTGTTGGCGAGTCACACACTTCCAGCAGACGCCTGTGCGTTGCATCCAATATTTGACATTGTCATAATATCGATTTGGTAGCCATTTTTACCATTTTTGATAGCGAATTAATCAATTCGCTTTTAAAAATAGCACATAAAATAACAACTAAGAGGCTATGCAATATGCATGTGCATATTGTTTATGCTTTGCTGTTTGCTCCTTCCCTTATGCTGCTGCTCTTTTCACCCCTCCCTCGTTCGAAGATAATCGTTGCGAACTATGCAATTTTAAAATTAATGTTAGCGCTGCACTTTGTGCTTTTCCAGCGGCCTCAAATCTCGGGTCGGTTTTTGAGGCCCATTTGTGCATTTTCTGGTCGAGAGCAGTCCAGAGTCGAGAGTTGGGGTGGTCACACACAGTTTGGCCCACATAGTAATAATTCTCGCTTGTCCCCAGTTCCCTAATTGTGGACTCCCAATTTGGAAGTATTTTGAGCACACATTGCACGCTGCCTGGAGCCCCAAATTAGTGGAATTATGTGTGCAGTGCGGTGCCCACCTTTGTGCTCCTCTCGCTCAGTAGATGCGCTGAAGAGCTGCTGCTTCTGCCGGCGCAGTTCCTGTTCGCCTGTGTTCGTCGCTCAGCGGCCAGAGAGCAATGACTACTGCTGTGGTGGTGGCACCTCGTCCCCAATGTTCCCGGGGGCTGCTGCTGTTGCTGCGCGGACCAGCAGATGGCGGCCGCTGGAAATGTTTTGGGACTCTGACACTAATTGAGGGGAATGAATGGACGCGGCGATGTTTGGCCCGGGGACGCGGCGGAAGGTCAAAGTTGTAAATGGTGTCCGCGCTAAGAGACGGAAGAGGCCGCGCCAAAGAGCGAATGCGCAAGAGTTGTTTGCTCTGTTCAGAGCAAAATGCCGGGACACGGAAGCACCACACTCGCCGCCCCGATGTAAAAGTGAATGGGTACGCGAAGAACAACAAATCATGCCAAGAGAGGTATTATTTTGGCCACAAAAAATGGACCGATGTTTGGTCAGAGAAAAGATGTCTGGACGAGCACACAAGGAATGAGCTAAGAGCCCCAGTGATGCGTTTTTGAAATTCGCTTTTGCCAAGAGAGGAGGTGTTTTGGTCAATAAAAATGGGCACTTGGTGATTGGTGTCAAAGCCAAATTGTGACACATTTTCTCAGGATCCGAGTGGACAACATGCGAACACAATTCGGGTCGGAATGGATCGTGAAAACACGAATAGACTTATGTAATGTTTGGGCGAGAACTGTGAAACTCCGAGACCACACGTTTTACGAGGGACCAGTTTTGGAATCGTGGGCAACAAGATGGCCACTTGTTTTCGCACATAAAACAGGCGGTGGCATTGTGAGCAGAAAATGGGGGCATCGGGACAAAGAAGATGTCTGGCGCGAGGAAAGATTTGGACCCGGAGCACCATTTCGGCTTATTGGACCCAAGTGCCGGGTTCGCCAAGGGCTCCAGCGGATTGTAGGTCGTTACTCCCAAAAATTCTCTGCCGCTCTCTCGGAAACATTACAGACCCCCCCCCCCACTCTCTATTCGTTCTCTAACAAGACCTTTTGGGAGTAAAGGCCGCCTGTCCTCCAGCGATGTTTTTGAAATCCGCTTGAGTGGGAAAAGCCGAAAAATGGGATGAGGGATCGGGGGAGTGCTGTTTGCGCAACAGAATGGCGCCAGTCTGGACGGGAAGTGAGTGGGGATGTCTGTGCTGAGGGTCCCAAGAGTCCCGAGGAGAGGGCCCAGCAGCGAGAGTTCCCCTGTGTGGGGCGCCAGAGGGAATTCTCCGCCCAATCCATTTTCCATCCTCCCCCCCCCCCCACAGTCATCACACAATCTACGGTAGTCTCAGCGCCAAATGGGGGCACAACAGACGCAGTCTATATGTCGCAGGAAATCTTGAGAATCAGGAAATAGTGAGAATTTATGTGGTGCCAAATCTGTAGAAACTGTTTATAACCGGTTTAAAGGTTTCAAATCCATTGGAATGATGGAATCTACAAAGGAAATCAACCATGGGGAATCGATTGAACCTATCATCAGCTCGCTAGGCCAAAGTCGAACCAAGTTATACCGGTTTTTAGACCAAAACCGGTTTTAGTCTATAACTTTTAAGATTCATGTTGCTGGGGCCTAAATATTTGATATTGACTATGAAAGTGGCCATAAACTATCTATTACCTAGTCTACTTCTCTTCGGTTCTCCCCCATGTTTGGCTATGTTTGTGTAGAAATTCTCAAGATTTCCTGCGACATATACAAATGCTAAAAACTAAAGTGCTTGTGTAGATGGGTGGTGGCGATGGGGGAAATGGCAAATGAATGTTGTACATACATTGTATATGTGATGCGGGACGGGGAGTGGCTTGGCTTTGGATGTGCGGGGATTCTCCTGCATACTAGGCTTAAAAAAGGCCCCCAAAATTAGGGCTTAAACGGCCCCAAATATTTGGCGCCAAAATTGAAGGTTCGGATGAGCCTAAATTTGATACCATTCGATTCAATGAGCCTTCTACTTCCCCGCGCTCATTGAGGAGATGTCAAAATGTGCGAATATTGACATATGTCAAAAGGTCAAAACTGGGTCCAAAATGGTTTGAATCCAAATGTAATTTTGAAGCGCCAAGAATGCCTAACCTTGAGGCATTTGACAAGTCAATGTCAACGATCAATAATAGTCTTCAATGTGCGGGTATTTGACATGTCCAAAATATTCATTTGGGGCTGATCTGGATGAAATAATCGGGGCAAGTGGCCCATAGTCCGCAAACGTCGGCACGCAATAAATGAATTGGCCGAGTGGTGGTGGTGGCGGCCTCAATTTGTAGCGGCGCCAAATGCAAATTAGTGACGAGAATGAACGACGGACGGATTAGAGGCGGATGGATGGATTTATGCGCGTGTAATTGATACGTGGAAGCAGCCAGAAGGGTCAGATGTGCGGCTGCAAGCAGCGGTCCATTAAATTATTTCATAAATCAGCTGCAGCAGGGCACCCATTTGGCCAATCATCAGAAGTCACAATTGGCGTGAGGGAGGGAATTGCACAAATTAATTGGACAGACAGACTCACTGCCCAGCAGGGCTATTAGCGGAAAAGGGAAGCCGCCGTTCTTCCCATATCGGAACAGCGCCCGATTGAGAAATGTGTCCCGAATTGGGAGAGCAATTTGGAGACACTTTTGGCCAAGATCGCCGCCCAAAGTCACCAAAGCGTCAAGATTTAAGGGGCGCGAGGTTTTTGCCATAAACACACCATCGCTTGTGGTGTCTGAATTGACGGCGTTTTGTGCGCGTTTGGCGATGAGCCGATGAGTTCCGCGCTTCCGAACAAAAACATTTTTGCAACCAACATTCTCGGTGCTAGGTCGGTGCCAAAAATATCAAAATGGGCATTAGTAAAATCGGATCGAAATTCTTTTTTCATCATTGTTCTCGTTCTTTATTTAATTTTATAGGAAGACAAACAAATAACGGCTCCGATTTTACAATACTAACGCGCCCATTTTGATTTTTTCAAACGCTATCCATTGTATAGCCACCGGGAGTGGATTTGAACGTTTAAAGTCCATTGCATGTCCCGAGCGTTGAATGGCAAAAAGGGCAAATGCAAAATAGAAAAAAGTACAACATTGTCCCAGGAAGCACACAAATGTGAACAACAGAATGCCAAACTGCACATGAAATTATGGAAAAGTTCAGAAAACAAAAAAGAGAAGGGCAGGCACAGCTTTTAGCGTGTGTTCCGTGCATAGCCCTCAATCAAGGCTTATGCTAATTTAAAGCGCACATATTCACTTTTTGATTGATTATGGACGTCAAATTGTTTCCATTGAAAAAGAATATTTAGTCGTGAAATGGGAAGCGGGTGAAAATAAAAATGCAGAGTCCGAACGCCTTGGGTCATAGCACGAAGGTTTAATCTTCAATCTGCTCTCTCCTCTGATCTTTAGAAAAAACGTTCATCAAAGGTTTGACGTCCAAAAATTGCACAAATGTGCTTCAGAGGAAAGTGTGTTCAACTGAAACCTTGGTTCAATGGAATCATTTGCTTTTGGGGCCGCCCTGTCGCTTGGTATTTGCAGTCTGTTCATTCTTCATTGTGACGGCCAGACAGGCGAAGGCAATTAATTGGATGCCCTTCTAGTACCAGTTTTAAAATACCAATTGTTTTTCCCAAAGCAGGCATTCCAGTTGTAGTGTTGGACAGACATAGGCCACAAATCCGTACACGAGAGATGCTTGCAGGAGACCATAATGAACTGTGAAATATTGACAATGTATTGGGGGAACTAAGAAATTTTCGAGAATTGAGTCGATTTACAGAGAGCTCCAGTCCAGTGGACAATTTGAAGGGCATAACTCGAAGAAGAGATGAAGCTAGAGGAGAGAGAGTCCAAGCCATGGATTTGAGGAGCCATATCTTCATGAATCATTAGAACATTATGAGTAGGGCTAGAAAAGAGATCTTTATGTCGTTCGATAGTCTCCGGGATTGGCCACAAAATAGCCTTTTGGGCTGGAAATTGATTGGTCCAGTTTTGGCCTGGTTTTGAGCCAAAAACGGGGGAAATATTTTTGGGCTCCCGAATGGCATTTGGATTCACACCTTTGACTTAAACATTGACAGAGTTATGGCCCATCAAATTGCCTGGCCACTTTTTCTCATGTCTCGCCTTCCCTTGTGTCTTTAGTTGAGGCGCCTTTTCTAATCTATTTAGGCTGATTAATTGCCACATTGATGGCAAATTGCGAAGCAAATACGGAAGGCCAGGCTGAGGCCAAGAATTGGAAATTATGCGTACACTAATTTGCGATTAGTCGGGAAATGACTAATTTGGCCTTCCACGGTTCAAAGCGACTCCGTCCCCAACAGAGAAATATTTACATATTTAAGTTTAAGTAATGGGTACATTCTTACATTTATATATCTGATATGTTGGGAGAAAAAGTCAATTTTTGGATGAAAATTTGTCTTGAAAATATTTATTTTCGCGCACAAATGCCCTTTTTGCTCATTGTGGTTCCCTCAGTCAGTCCGCACACGTTGTGGCGCTTTCGCGCGCGACAAATTTGCCAATTGCCTAATAAGCGCAAAAGTGTTGTGGCGGCGCTAATTGGAGGTGCCCATGCGCCGCCCAAATGGGCGCACAGCACGTGCCGGCGGTGCACTGCGGCCGCCATTAATTTTAATCTGGCACAATTAGCGCCGCCGCAAATGGACCCAACAACGGGGGCGAGAGCGGCGGGACGGAGTGCAGGGGCTTCTGTGGCGAGTGGCGACCCTCACACGTCCCACTTCTGGGGATTAATTGAATTTCGACCGAAGTGATGAATGGTGCGCGTGTGCTGTGCAAAGACTGGAAATTGGGCTTTTTTTAAGTGTGTGGATCAAATTGCCAATATTAGACATGGACTAGGACTAATATCCAATCGTCAACTAGATTATGTGTAACAGTTGAGTTGGGCAAAGACCAAATGCTTGTATTGCTTGATCTTGATGCCGTCGAGTTCAAGGCGTTCAGTCAAATGAGAACCAGTACTGGTCGAATAACTCGTGTACTGCTCGAATGACCTCGATGTATGTAACAGTTGAGTTGAGCAAAGACCACCACTCATCTATGTTTGTACTGCTTGATCTTGATGCTGTCGAGTTCCGTTCAGTCAAATAGAACCATCAGTACAGGTCGAATAACTCAGTGTACTGCTCGGCCAAACCTCTGGCGTCGATGCAGACTCATCGACTGCGAGTAGTTCAAGATGATCAGACCTTCAGGCAGCAAAAACAGCTCATCAATACTGCTTGATCTTGATGCTGTCGAGTTCAAGACGTACAGACAAAATTCTTGCACTGCTCGAAACCGTTGATATCCCTTCAAGCCATTCAGAACTTGAGACAAATAACTCGTGTACTGCTTGAACTCCATGACCTAGAAGCCCATTCGTCGATATGCCAAGATTCGACTTGTCTGACTAATCTGGACAACGTTATTGTTGAGCGTCCAATGCAGATTCCACTAGTCCCCTCTGGACATTTGCACTTCTGCATCTTTTCCGGCGACCTCCTCCCATCCATTAGAGGGGATTAATTGAATTGATGGATGTATGCGGTACACCGGCTGACCGGGCATTTGGTGCTATTTTTGCAAAAATCGGCGGGGGCTGACTTTGGCGCGCACGGATTAATTTGGAGTTGGGGCCAAGCCAAATGCACTGGCTGCTGGGCTCAGCTCCAAATTCCAAATAGGCGCGTGATCAGCGGATGTGGATTAGGGGAAGGGGCAGAATGAGTGTTCGCGGGGGCACCGTCACGCGACTCCCGAGACTCCAGGAAATGCACTTCCGGAAAGGCCTCGTTCGGCTAGTGGACGGGGAAGTGCAATCGGACTATTAGAAACCATGAGTTGCTGCTTGAAAAGGTGGAAAATGTCCCAAGAGGAACCCAGTTTGGATGCTTCCTAGCTCTTGTCTATTGAGATTTGAGATTGACGCAGTGTCTTGGTGTCAGCGAAATCACCTGGACGAGTGGAATCGATTGATATTAGAGCTTTAAATGGCGGTTCGTTGGACTGAACGTCTTGAATTCGAGGCCGTCAAGTTCGAACAGTACAAGCGTTGATGCGCTTGACTGGGTGGCTTGATATGATCTTGATGCCATTGTGGACTCTGTGGACTCTTTTGGTCAAGAGAAAGCGAATGGGATTGAACGCGTTTTGATTCACTCTTGAATGGGATGCCGTCCAGTTCGAGCCATACAAGCGCTGATGGTTTGACTTTTCACTGTCCAAACTTGCAAGCGGCGCAAATGATATTCTCGACTTCCTGAGTGACTCAATTTCTCATAAGGCGCTTGCAAAATGCGGACTTCGGCACCAATTAATTCGGGACACAGGCTGCCACTCCCCTCACTGCTCAAATGGACGCGATCTAGGACTGGATTAGGCGCTACCGGAGGAATGAATATGTGTATCTGATGTGCCGTGTGGATTGCGCAAGCAGCGGCCAAATTTCCGAATTGAGGAGACAGAAACAACGATAAAGCAAGCTTATAAGTATAACGTCAGAACTTGGCCCAGATCTGTTAGATTTGTCTGAGTGTCCATTGCCCCCCCCCAGCTTGATGAGGTGATTGATGAACAAAAAAGACAGAAGAGGAAGAGAAGAAGAAATGTGTGGAAGCGAAGAGGAAAATGTAAATTCGGCGTAAAAATTCCCATATCTCTGGACCCGTTTAGGAGCAAATTTTGTGAAACGAGATACCCTATTTTTTATACAATATTTGATTATACAGAGATCCCCACTCACTGTTAAATCGAACACCCAATTGTTTGGGGCCGAATTTGGTGCCAATCCCGGCTTTGGCCAAAAATGGAATCAATCGATGCGAAAGAATGTGTGCAGAATTGGTGACTGGGCACTGCTGCAGCTGGAGGCGATCAAACATTGTGGTGCAGGTGAAACGCGCCAAAATGGCGGACCGCAAAAGCAGCGGACAATGCCTGAGAATGAATGGCCGTTTGCCACCATTTTGGCGCATTTGTCGGAGGGACAGGACAAAGATCGGACGGGAACCGAATTGGGCCGCACTCGCGCAACCGGGATTCGGTAAAAACGCCGTTTTGACAATTGGGCAAATATAAATTTGACGAGCCATAACTAGACAATATGGACTCAGTAGAGAGAGCCCAAAAGTGATTTAGTAGAGCCAAATATGCGCTACAAAATGGTCATTTTAGTGGGAATTGATTGTTTGAGTGTTGGCTTGGTTATGGCCAAAAACGGGGGAAATGCCCGATTTGTGCAAACATTTGGCCATAACTCGGCCAATTGCTGGGCCACCAGGGAGCTGAACAGGCCATTGCAGGGGCACTCTTTTTGGGCCCACCAAATGACATTTGGATTCAAATGTTTGACTTCTCGACAGAGTTATGGCTCATCAACTGTCCAAATGTCCTTTAGTCCAAACGATCTGTTCTGCCGAGATTTGGGGGGGCCCAATTCTGCTGTGGCTCCAATCTGTCATGCTCGAATTGCGCCTCAAGAAGAATGAATTGGCTCGTGGGCTCGCTTTCGAGAGCCCATTCCCTTGGGGGCAATGTGCCGTTGGCGCTATGGCCGCCCGTCAAATGTCGAGAATTGGAATGGGACGAAGCCCCAATTGGCTTCTTCCTCGGCCTCTGGCCCGCCCTTCGACCAGCCCTTTCCTGGCACTAGCACCACACAGGGACTCGGGTCTACGGTAGGACGGGTGAATGAATGGGTAGCGCAGGGCAGAAAGGGTACCAGGGTACGCAAAGCAGATGCAAACCAAAATGGAACACCGCAGAATGGCGCTGGGCTCTCCACCAAATGGCACTTCCCTTCTGCTGGGGGAGTGTTTTTTTCGGCATAACTTGGGAACCAATCGAGATAGACAAATGATGCCATGGGCTCATTGGATAGCCCCAAATGGTGGCCATTTGACCAAAAGGTCCATTCAAATTGGCTGATCAATCCTTGAGTTGTGATTTTTTGATTGGACTCAGGCCAGCTGTGCCTGGTTTGACCAGTTTTTGCGCCCTAACTTTGGAGTTGTAAGATCGAAAATTTTTGACCCAATCGTCGGTGGAGAGTCCAACGAGCAAGCAATTCTGTGCCTAGTCCCACTGGAGAGATACTAATAGCACTTTAGTGCCATCATTTGCACCCCATAATAAAGTGCTGCCGCGAGACCGGAAAGGCAGAAAGGCATAATTGTGCATAAAACGAATGGGAATGCGCGGTGAGAGGTGGTGTATGGTGAAATTGAAAGTGACTGCTGACTGGCTGTTGCTGCTGCTCGCCCAATCCCCTTGGCCCCCTGCACTGGCACAAGGCTCTCGGAATGTGTGCCCAGCAAATCCCACTAATCCGGGACATAGTGCCCTTCAAAACCGGGACGTGTGACCGGAAAGTGAGTGCTCCAAAGCCATGACTCGAGAGTGAGCAATGCATCGGGGAGAAGCGCGGAGTGGTAAACAAAACGCAAAAGGTGGCATTCAAGAAGATTTGGGAAGTGCTCAAACTTTTGGGAAAGCTTTCATTGGCTAGTCCGGATGTGTTTTGCGCGTTTGGGGCTTTTCAAGAACTGAAAAGTGTCGTGCCATCCGGGACTGGGTAGCACAATCTCTCCGAACCCTGCAAAAGGCTCAGTCCACTGATTGATTTTTTCGGTAAAGGCGCAAATAAATGCTTAAAATGGGGATTCACTGCTCAAAGTTGTGTTCACTCTTCAACTCTCTATTGTTTTGTTTGTTTCTCGAAACTTAGCACACAAGTCCAGTTTGATTTTTTTAATGTGTCATTCTTGTTGCCGAAACAAACAGAGTTCAGTTCGCCAAAGTGGACTGATTGTCGTAACTTTGTTCAGATTTTATCAGATTAGGCCTGATTTAGATGTAGTAACTGAATTTACTCAGAGAGAGCAATCAAATTGTCTAGATCATAAGCTGATTTGAATTATTTGAACGTCCAAACGTCTTGAACTCGAAGCTATCGCGTTCAAGCAGTACAAGAGTAGATAAAGCATTTGCATTGGGTTATTAGCTATGATTAGATGGATGGCAGAAGTTTGGTCATGGAAAATATGAAAATATTGACATCGAGCTCATCGATTAGGAATGTGCAGTGATGCTGTTTGCCCTTTGGACTTGGAATAAGCGGGATTTGGCATTTCGGGGGAAATGTTGTTTTATGGCTGAACTGCTGCTCTTTTGGTATAGCTGGTACTTATATTTGCCCCACCAGAATCTCAGATCCCCTGCTGCCCTTTCCCCTTGCAATTTGCAATTTGCCTTCACAGCCATCTGTCGTCCTCGGCCCAACGGGAATCAGCTGCCGCCCACTTTCCGGGTACCGGTCCACTTTTTCCTCCAAACGCATCAATTTCGATGAAACGGAAGGGCGCGAATGGTGTTCACGGGAATGCGCCTTCAATTCGCGGAAATGACACTGTAAAACGCGAGCCAATTGGAATTGGGCCTTCATGCCATATGTTTCGAAATAAGGGACGACGTTTTCAATAATTTTTCGGAGGGATTTAAAAATTTTATATATCTTCTTTTTTGAATAAATTTGCCAAAACTGTAATAAAACGAGTGCTTGACAAAAATCTTTGTTCATAACTTTGATGATTGGACAATTTAGGATTAGGGCCAATTTGGGCGAGTAGGAAAAATGATAAAAAAATCCGTTAATGAGAAGAGTGATAATGGTAATAGTCAAAGGGATAATAATTTACCATTGCTGTTAGATTCGGGATCAGCGAAAGCCAATCGTCGCCTAGCCGAAAGTGGGCCCTTAGCGCGGCGCCGCAACAGGCACTAATCCCAAAGGACGGCGAGTGCTGCTGTTGGAGATTTGAGTTGTTTGCGCGAAGCGACAGGTCAGAAAAAGGAAAAATGCGAAGCAGATGATGAGCCCTTCTCCTGCGTTTGCGTCAATTTCAACATTTTAACATTAGGGCACTCGACAGCTCTCAAGGCGCACAAACAGCGAAAAAGGGCGGCGAAATGGGGAAAATGGTGCTGTCTTTCCCATCCCGGGAAAAGGAATTGCCCCTCAGCAGCCTGGGACAGTGATAATGTAGTATAAATGTTCCAATTCCAATTGCACTTTTTCGCTCAGACAACATTATTCATGTACACGAACAGACATTGTTGTGGCTCACCTGGCGCCTCTCATTGATGACGTGTTGGGGTGAAAAGGGGCAAAAAGGGCATATACCCGGAAGAGTGGGGGAGAGGAAAAGCGAAAACAACGGGAAAAGGACACATTTGGATGAAGACGAGACAAAGGAAGAGGCATTAGCCAAAAGGTTAATAAAGGTTAAAACTAGTAGATGTACATCTGAGGCGCAGTTCAAATTAAGTTCAAATTTGAGGCTGAAATGCTTGGATTGGCAGACATTTAAGGAGCCAAAACTCCAAAAGGAAAAGAGCATGAAGAGTGATGCAAAAAGTGATTCGATAGAGCTGTAAATTGGCCACAAAATGGCCTTTCTTTATATGGAATTGATTGTCCAGTTTTGGCCTGGTTTTGGGCCAAAAACGGGGGAAATGTTTTGGGCTCCCGAATGGCGAAAAGAGAACCAAAGTGATTTGGTAGAGCTGTAAATTGGCCACAAAATGGCCTTTTGGCTGGGAATTGATTGGTCCGGTTTTGGCCTGATTTTGGGTCCAAAATGGGGGAAATGCCCGATTTGTGCAAACATTTGGCCATAACTCGGCCAATTGCTGGGCCACCAGGCAGCTGAACAGGCCATTGGAGGCTCGAACAATTGTGTGTTGAACTGTCGAATTGGAGTTTGGGATGCGTGTCTTGCCGTTGGCTTTTGGCATTTTGCGGATGGGTCTTCCTGTTGGCCAAGAAAAGGCTTGCCAGTCGGGGAGGAAAGGGGAAGAGAAATATCAAATGTGGACAAAACAAAATGACTGGCGCATAAAAAGTATAAAATGTGTTTTGAATGGCGCCAGTAAAAGAGAATGGGGGAAGCTCGCCAAAATTGAAATGCTGAAATGCGAAGGAGAGCAGCGCTAATCACATGTCCTCAGAATGGTCGATTTTGGCTTCACAAGAGGGCGCCCCGAAATTGTCTGATTTGCACAAATATTTTCAATTTTAAGATCAATCGTCTTCTTGTGAGTTTTAGAATATTTCTATGCTTAGAGCTTAGAGAAAATTTATTACTTTTTCAATTTATTGTATTACCCAGTTTTAAGAATTTAGCTTAAATTAATATATAATTCGTTTTAATATATTTTTAAATATAGCTTATTTTTAACTGATTCTTGAATATAATTTAGAAATATGGTCTTGTTGTTCTAGAATGTATGTCAACAGCTTAGATTTTAAGTTTTAACACAGAACTAAGCAAGCATTTTAAATTTATGTATTAAGTAATATATTTTTAGTCAAAATTGACGTTATACGGATATTCTTTTTAGCATGGAAGGGTAGCGGGAACCCGGGAACAACAGAGGAAAGCAAGAGAAGTATGTGTTTAGGTAAAAGTGGGCCCTATGGTTGTGTCTTTTGGGAAGCCAATTGGGGGACTGGGGACTCATGCACACAGCCCCGCCGACGAATGGCCAACTGCTGGCCTTTCGGGCACAACGCGTCCAAATGACTCGCGGGAATGGGAGCACCGGGGGTCCGCCGCTTCCGCCGCTGCTGCACAATATTTTGCGCCTCTTTTTGACGACGATGGCTCCATGACCGCCGCCGCCGAAACAGCCGAGACACAAACGTAAAAGTAGTAAAAATCTGCCCGCTCTCGACTCTCGACGGCCATTTGGCCGCCGTCATTTTTCCCCACCGATTGCCGTGTGGACTGCTGGCCAGCGCCAGACGGAGGGCGGAAAACAACACCTGATCCGGTGCTTCTTCACCCCACATGAGCTGCCCCAGTGGGCCGCTCTCAATTTTTTGCACACAGAATGGATGGGGCCTGGGATGGACCCCTGCTGGAGTGGAGCGGCAGATGGATGGCCGGCCCGCAAGCAAAAATTATAGTCGCAAAGCACACCAACACAAAAGTGCGGGCAAAGAGAGAAGAGTAGAAAAAGCGGAAATCTGCGCAAAAGTGCAACAGCACTAAAGTCTAGGCCCTTTGGCTTAACTTGAGTCAAAGTCATTTGACTTAATTTGAGTCAAAGTCCTTTGATTTAATTTAAGACCTTTGTCTTAATTTAAGACCTTGGGCTTAATTTGAAGGTCCTGGATTTTTGACTTGAATCTAGGCATTTTAGGTTAGACTTGTGAAGCACTGAATTAAGCTTAGACTTAGTCTTTGACTTCAGTTCAAGAGCCTTCAACCTGAGTTTAGCTCCTTGAGATTTGGCTAAGCCTTTTAGATTGGGCTTGAATAAGCTTAAATCAGTCTTGACTTAATCTTGGACTTGGGCTCTTATAGTCCATAAGGAAGTGGGCTAACAGCAGAAAGTGGAAGTATTTTTTAGAGTGCAAAGGAAGATTGGAAGCAGACTTGGCTCAGAATCTGACTGCGCTTTACTAATTGAAAATGGACGGAAATGGACAAATGTCTGCAGACACTGCACCAGCAGAGCTGAATCAGGAGTACTTTGGCAAATTTGTACATTGGCCGGAAATGGGAAAAGTCACAAGCGAACGCCTTATGTGGACTCGAAATCGTCTCAAAATTCCATTTTGATAAGCCACTCCGTCCCGGGATTAAGATTAAAAGACTTGGGACGGATGAGTGGGGGGCTAGAGGGAACAGGCCAAGGGACGCCGGCCGAGCGAAAATGTTTGCATTGGCATGGATTTGAAAAGCCATAACTGCAAAGGGCAGAAGCCAGGAAGAAAAGAGAACCAAAGTGATTTGTAGAGCCAAAAATGGGCTACAAAATGGCCATTTTGGCTAGGAATTGATTGGTCCAGTTTTGGCCTGGTTTTGGGCCAAAACGGGGGAAATGCCCGATTTGTGCAAACATTTGGCCATAACTCGGCCAATTGCTGGGCCACCGGGAGCTGAACAGGCCATTCGGTGGGGGCACTCTTTTGGGCTCTCGAATGGCATTTGGTTTCAAATTGGTTTAAATCTCGACTGAGTTATGAGTCTCTTCAAATGTCCGATTCTCCCGAGAGAATGTGTGTGGGAGTGAGATTGGCGCCAACTGCACTCAGAAAGTGCCATTGGCTCGGGAGGGCAGACAAAATATGTGGGCACGAGTCTACCGTACTCGCCGGGAGTGGGGGATGGCATTCCCCATTCTCGAGGGCGCCGGCCAAAGGGAATGAATGCCCTCGGGGCGGCGGCAAAAATTCGCCTTTGCCTCTGGCCAATTGGGTTCCGGGAATGGGCGGCCAGTGCCCCCACACAAAAATGTGGAAGCGGCTTTTCTCAGCGGAATGGCATTCCGGGAATGCGCCACCGATTTGAGGGGAGTGACGCAAGCGAAGTGACCTTGCAATCTGAGACTGGTGGTGCATTCTGGGCGCAATAGGCTGGCAAAATTAGAAAGTGAATGGCTTTAAAAAGCGGCGTTTTTGAAACAATTTCTAGCCAAAAAGGTGGATAAAGGCTTGCCTATAAATTACATCAAATTTTGAGTCAATGTGGCACTAAAAATGTGCATTGAAATGAGACGCAAATTTTTTAAAGCATTTTGAAGCCATTCAATTTTTGAATTTTGAACAATTAAAATTTCTGGGCCATTTTGGATACATTTTCAATACATTTTTCAAAGCTTTTAACGTTCAACTTGTTCAAATTGTGCACCAACCTTGGGCCCACGTGTCGACCTAGTCCACCAGGCGTCGCTCAGTGCCCGCCGCTGTTATTGGGCGATTGGATGTCAGAGGGCGACCCCCATTTTGAGCCGTCGTTTGGCCGATTTCTGCGTTAGCGTCCGCCCACAGCGCTGTTCTGGTGCCTCTTGCGCCAGTGGAAGTGATTGTCTGTTGTGTGCTTTTGCCACACAAATTGACCCTGAACAAAGGGAACAGTCAAAATATTTAAATAGCGAATGAAAGGGAATGGACAAATGTGGAGAATCTGCATCACTTCTCCAAAAAGAAATATCGCGTAAACATGGGATCAATCCGCTCAAATTGTGTCTGCTCAGACTGTTGTGGTTCACTGGTATTCTGTGATGGCTGATCTCAATTTGACTAACAGATCTGATGGATCTCGCTTTATCTTCTTGATTGATAAATTGGTCTAATCACAAAATGTCTAATATCTGATCTGACTTATTTGAGTTCGTCTGTCTCTGATTTGTGAATTGAGTTGGCCCCGGATTGGACCACCATTTGGATCAGACTTTCAGACCTCATCTCAGTCATTGACCATAGATCTAGTGATGCGTTCAGATCAGTTTCGATTCCATGCGTGTCTTGATCGGATCAAACTGTTTGGATGATCACAATCTTTCTAATCAGTGATCAGTTCCGGAATTGATCTGGAACAGTCTAGGCCAACTAAACTCATAAACGATTTGATTTGTTTTTGTTTTTGATAGGGATGCCCATTCTCCACGATTGCCCGAGCTGGAACTGGATGTGTGGGGAAATTGGAAATGGACAAATTGGGAGACAGCGGCGCGGCGAGTGGACAACGCGGATGGAACAAAAAAGGCGAAAGAGGAGGGAATGGTGGTCTGCCAGCAGAGGGCTCCTCTGCTGATGAGGGGGGGACTCCGGTGCACAGGAGACGGGGAGTGAAAGGCTGAAAGGGGAATGCTGATGGGCAGCCAACAAACAGCCCCCGGACGGAGCCCGGGGACAGGCACAAAGGGACAACAAAAGGGAGAAGGGACTCTCCCCTCTGCAGAGCCCCTCTGTAGAGCCCCTCTGTAGAGCCCCTCTGTGGAGTCCCCTGTGTGCTCTCCCCTCCGCTGTTGTTGCGCGCCCAGAGGGGACAACCGGCGCGCGAAAGGAACAACCAATTGTGTGTGTGTTGTGCGCGTCCACTCTCTTCCCCCTTTTTGCTAATTGAAGAGAGAATGGACGCTGCTGCGCAACAAGCGAAAGGACCACCGGCCGGCCGGACAAGAGGTGTTGCGCGAAAAGGGCGAAAGCGAAGCAGCGGCGAGTGTGTCTATTGGGCAGACATGGGCTTTCGCTTGAACTTGGGTCTTTTTGCATGGACTCGAAAGGAACCTTAGGTCTTTTGGCTTGGACTCGAAGGTCTTTTGGCTTGGACTCGAACTTAAGCGTTAACAGACTTTTGGCTTGCTTAAGGTCTTAAGGAATGTGTTTGGGCCTTAGAGCTTGACCTTTGTGTTAGCCTTTAACGTTTTTAATTGGACTCGAACTTAAAGCTTATAGCTTTGATCTAAGTTTAAGCTTTTTTTAGCTTACATTTGAATAAACAAGTTTGGTGCACAAAGTGTAGATTCTGAGGCCTATGAACCATGAATAGCTTGGCCATTAAACCTTGCCTTGTGCAGTGATCCAAATGGAAAAATGTGCTGGCGTCGCGCGCGAACACTTTGTACGATTTGGTGGCGGAATAAATTTGATTAGTCAGTCAGTCAGCTGTCGCCAAGAATGGACCGGCGGACGCATTTGCGGGGGCACACACCAGCCACATAAAGGTCAGAGGGATAAGCCTGGGGAGGAATGCGACAACTCAAGGATTTGAGAAAACGGCTGGCGTAAGAATCGCACAAAATAGAAGTGCATTTGGGCGTGGGCACTGGCTTCCAATATTGGAGGCGAATGTTTTAGTACTATTGTGTCTAATTATGTGTGAAATTGAAAGGAAGAGTAAGACATTTTCATAGGTATTCATAATTAGAGGGAAAATGGCAAAAAAGAATGAGAAAAAGAAAATGTTATTTTGGCGACAGAACATTACGCCAAGGATGGCAGAATAAGTTCGCAAAAAGAGGCGAGTATCGCCAAGTAACTTTCCTTCGTTTTTGCTTTTTGGCTGATGACTCGAACGATGCGTAAAAAAAATTGGCGCGCATGCAGCATGGAAATGTGGTTTGTGGACACTGTGGAGGCCACAAAGCATTCATGGACAGCAAATGGGCGTTTGCGCATCACCAAAAAGGGAAATGGAGGTGTGTTTGGCGCCGCGATTGGGGAGAAGCGGCGAAAAGGGCCCATCCTTTCTCCCGCCCGGGGTGTGCGCCCAATCGCCTCCTCTTTTGCTGCTTTTCGCTTTCGGCTCCAGCCGCTTCAGCTGTGCTCTTCCAGCCGGGCGCTTCACATCCATCCACTGCTGGGGGATGCGCAGCGCCCTTGGTCCCCCCCCCCCCCCCCCCCCCCCCCCCCACCGCTCTATTGCGAGAGGGGATTGCGCTATGCGCGCGGGACGGGAAGCGAATGGTGCAGACGGGCGAAGGGTCTGTTTTTGTTGCGGCGCGCAAACAAAAGTGGACATCGGTCGCATCGCCCCTGCGCCAACAGGAACTCTTCTTCCTCTTCCTGGCTGCTGGGCTGGGGCCCTCTGCGCCCGTCCGCCGCTCTGTTTGTGTTGTCCTTTCGCTCGCCAGCCGCCGCCGCCGGGCGTCCAAGGTCCGTCCGTCCGTCCGCCGCCGCCCGTCCATTCGTCCACCACCATCTTTTCGCATCTTCCTGGTGCTCTTCTCCCCTCCCCCCTCTGTTCCCGAAATAGCCCCGCTTGAGCAAATAGTCCCCCCCCCTCCTCTTCCCGTTGCTGCTGCTGCCCATCGGCTGCTGGCTCATCGGCCTCTGATTGAACAGCCGGGAAGCGGCGAAGGGGGAAAGCGAATGAATTTTCTTCCTGCCAGCCGGCCAGCAAGCCGACCACTGGGCCCCCGTCGTGGCCCTTTTGAACGAGAGCAGCGGACAGCCCCAGCAGCAGCAGCCCGGGAAAACCAACAAACCGCTGTGGACGCTGAAGGCAGGGTCCAGCAGCCCCTCAAGACCAAGAGAGGAGCACACAACAGACAGACAGATATGAGCGAATGGTGATGGACGAGGAGGCAAAGTGAGCCAAGCACCCCTCAGCAGAAAGCTCACAGTGATTATTGCTGATGTTGGGCCGGAAAAGAGGCTTTTGTCGCCGCCAGTGCGATTGACCGCCACCATCCGTCTTCGAATGGGCTGTGCAAAATGGAAAAGGGCCAAGCACCAAGATAACAAAGGAACACTGATAGACTATAAAATGCATGTACATCGACATTAGTGCCCGATCCCAGGGCCGCCATTGAAGTGGGCCTCTGGACTTGCGCTGGAATTCGATTTGGTCCAGGAATCGCGGGACTTGGGATTGGGGGCCATCGGAAGGCGAATTCTTTTTCAAAAATGCATTGGACCATCCCTTTTCGGTGAGTGTGTTCTGTTGGGGAAAGGGTCCCAAAGGTTGCACTGAGAGTCCCAGCCAGCTCAAGGTGTCGGCCCTCAGTAGGCATAAGGGACGGTTCTTGACAGAGTGCCGATTCAAAAATTTTCGGGCAAACTCAAAAAACGCCAATTTGAACTGTTGAGTGGGTGAAATAAAAGTGTGAGATGAAAGAATCATTCAAAAGCGAAGCGCTTTTTACGTGCCGATTGCCACCATAAAAAGCGACAGGCCGCGCAATAATATGCAGGACAGGCCATTTGCCAGAGGCCAAAGATAAAATGTGAGCGCCGCCCGGCTAACAATTGCCAGCAGAGCATTAGCCTTGATTGCTGCGCATCCGGCAATCGACGCCGGCCTAATGAACAAGGTGCTGCTGGTGGTGTATTTTAACACATTTAATTAGCCGCCTAAAGTGATTCTAATCCCAGTGTCCTAATCTGACTGAACGAAAATCGGCACAAAGCTTCACTTTGGGCTTCCACCCCAGTAAGAGCCGCATATACTATTTTATTTTGCGCGGAAGAGGTGCACTTTGGGCACATGCTCATTTTTGAGTTTCACAAATCGGTACATCGAAGAAGCCCACAAAATGCCGAATTTTCTCGATAAATGTCGACCCGTGTCACACTCGGCAGGAAAGCTTTCATCGCCGGACGTTTCATCCCCAGCGATTTTGACGGACCATAACTCGGGATTATGGAAACTGATTTTGTTGATTTTTGTGACAGTACTTGGAGTTCCCTATCAAATGATATATTAGATTGGCGGTAGGCTGCAACAGTCATCAAGTGAGTGCCGAAAATGTCGAAACGAAAATCGGTTAGCACAATCCAGTTATGGTCCGTCAAAATCGTTGAGGATGAAACGCCTGGCGATGTAATGAATGGTCACACTATCGAGATTGCGACAAATGATTCCATGGGCTTATTTAAATGGTGGCTATTTGATCAAAAAAGGGCCCATTCGAATTGGCTTCCAAATCCTTGAGTTGTGATTTTTTGATTGAACTCGGGCCAACTATGCCTGGTTTGACCAGTTTTTGGGCCCTAACTTTGGAGTGGTTTGGCCAACAAGTCCAACTCTTTCATTGGCCCAGATAGCCCCTGGTATTGGCTATCCAATGCCAAAAATGTTCAGTGATCAGTGTTTTGGTCCCATTCTGGAGGAAAGCAATTGGTTGGAGCAAAAAATGCGAAAAAAGCGGGTTGAAGGCGAATGAATGAATGGTCAAAAAGCGGAAGGAGACAGGTGGAAGGCCAGCAAAGGGCCCCATTTTCCGGCTGTGGGGAACTTTTCCGACAGCCGCCCGCTCTCGATCGAGAGCGATGGTGAGGGCCGGGGCGAGAATTGCGGATCACGCCTTGGCCCCACCGCCGCTGGTCGGCCGCCTTATTCCGCATGGCCATTCTCTTCCGGCCGGTCGCCAATCGAATGGCTGTCCCCCATCACTGGGTCCCCTTCGCTCTCTCCTCGCCTGTCTGGCCCGCGGCTGTTGGGCTATTTTTGAAGGCAAATAGCTGTCCACCTTCACCGCCCACTGGGACACAATTGGCCAACCGCCGGCAATTGATTTCGGCGCAAATTTTAATTTCTTTTTGTAGCATAAGGTTAGCTTCAGTCATTGGACATGTCATAACCTTTTGATCAGTTTTGCGACAAAAGATGAATGAATGACTTATCCGCCCTTTCCCTTCCTTTGGCTGTTGGGCTATTTCCGACGCCAAAAGCCATTGCCTCATTTGCTCCTTTCGGCCTTGGCCGTCCATTGGAGGAGACCCAAAGACCCAGCAACTGCGTCGGCCCCTGTCAAGTGTCCCCACAGCCGCCAACACAATCGCCCGCCGCACCTTTTCGCGCTTGTTTGCTTTGCCTTTTTTCGCAAACGCGCTATACAGTGCAGCACAAAATGCATTGAACGAAGGGCCTGAAGGCGGAAGCCGGCAAATGGATGCGGGGATTAGGGGCGAGGCGCAGTGTTTCAGCGTTCTCAGCGTTCGGCTTGGCTTCCGCCCTAAAATGCGGACTTGCGCTTTGCCTGGAGTGCGTTTTAAACAGCAAAAAGCGGTTTTTTGCCCTGGCAGAGTGTTCAGTGATCATCGGGATTTGGCGACGAAGCACTAAAAGCCCCGACGTCAGATGTGTTTGGCGGCACTTTGGCCTTCCAATTCCTAGAAGCCACTGGAGGATTTGCACTTTTTGTCGGAGTGAGGGCAATTTGACGTGAAAGTCAGCAATATGGCCGTTTGGCTCTAGCAGTACAACAATCTTTTGGAAGGCGACAGACATGCGATATCGCGAATCGGGATTCGCGAATTGGGAATGTGATCGCTGGAAATGGATCATCCCGTTCGGAATCCGCAGCGGAGAAATTCGTGAAACAGTGTACATATAAACTGCTCAAAATTTGCATCGGGGCCAAAAGGTGAAATGATGTCCGGGCGCAAAACCCATAGCCCGGAGGAGTGCACTTTTCGGGCGAATAATGCTCAAGAGTACAACAGGTCCAACCAAGGCCATGGAGCTGGCCATCAGAGAAGGGCCAACGCGGAACCGGGAAGGAAAGCAGCGCATTGGCGACCAGATAAGGCATTGAAACGGCGCACAAACAAGCGCCGATAAGGGGAGACGAGAGCACACCACAACAGGCGCTCCAGGGGTTCGAAGGGCTGTGCAGCAGAGGCCATCATTCACTCCCCGTTTGTTTGGGGGGGGGCAACTGTATAGTGTAAACCGGCGAACGTGCCAAACAGGTGGACGCCCAATGTGGTCTTTGAGATTTTGTTGTTTGGGAGGACTCAAAATGTAAACAAAATACCTATGTAGAGGCTCCATTTGAATTTAAAAATTGCTCCAAATAGGTTTTTCATTCCCAAAATGAATGAAGTTTTCAATAAGCCAAACAGAAAATGATGTTTTTTAAACTCCAAAAGAAGCTTTCTTGAAGTATCAAATGTAACGAGTCAAACCAAAAAAGTCGGAATTTGATGGGTCATCAATTGACCAATCGCTGATCAGCACTGATCAAAAGCGATCAGAAGCTATCAAACTATTAACATCTAAACACATTTTGACGGCTTTTCGAGAAGTAGATCACACACTTTTGATCAGTCGGATCATAGTGCTTTTGCCAGTTCTTAGATTACCGTGGTCAATACTTCAATATGTTGATCAACCAAAAATCGCCATTGATCAGTTATAAAATTGTTTGTTCAAAAAGTGACGTGATCACAGCACTGGTCAGTGGTCAGTTCCGTCTTTGGTCGGAAGGAAAGTGCACGCATTCAAGGCACCATACATTGCCTTTTTGGAACGCACAAAACTGTACAGCTGTGTGCTGCAAAAGTGGTGGTGGAGCACAGAAATTGGGCCGAAACGGGCGGGCGGGGGACCGAAGGGGGGCAGAGGCAAAAACAGCGGCGGATGGCGGCGAGGGAACGAGGGAAACGACCGCACAAAGTCCCCCGCTCTCTCTTCCCGTTTCCCGCTGTCCACAAATCCCTCTCTCTCTGTCCGGGACCCCATTCCCCCTCATCATCAGGTCTCCCAACCAGAGGAGCCTCGTCTCGATAATAAAAATTGAGCTGTCGCCCCGAGAGTTCTTCTGGGAGGGCGCTGGACTGTGATGAAGGGACGGACAGACGGACGACGGCGATTATTGCGACGGACGGACGCAACTGGCCCCTGGGATGGGAGGCAGTCGAGAGTCGGGAGTGGGCGCCACAAAAAAAGTTGGGGCAAAAACAACAAAATTCGCGGACGAGTGGTGGTGACCTTTGGACAATGGGACAACAGTGAGAGAGCAGTAAAAGTGCCTTTTGGAAAGAGAGCCATTTGGCATTTGTGCCGCATGTCAAATTGACGAATTGGAAGTGCGAATATGTCAGGGGTGTTTCGATCAAAATTCAGCAACCTTTCTCCAAAATGTTCAGAACACAATGCCTTGATCAGATTCATGATTCATCCCGATAGGGTGCTATTTGAATTTGCCAAAATTGAATTTCTTTTAAAAACAGTTAATGAACGGCAAAATTGCGTCCGTTCTGGGCAAGTTAAAGGGATCGAACTCGTGGACTAGGCGAACAAAAGTGCGCGAAACGAATTTGGAACAAAGGCAATTGCTTAAGAGTAAAAGGCTTTAGGTGCCAAACCTCTCACTGTTTGAACGGTTGAAGCCAACAATGGGGGCTATTTGACCAAAAAAGGTCCATTCAAATTGGCTGATCAATCCTTGAGTTGTGATTTTTTGATTGAACTCAGGCCAATTGTGCCTGATTTGTCCAGTTTTTGGGCCCTAACTTTGGAGTGTTTTTTGGCCAAACGAGTCCAACTCTTTCATTGGCCCAGATAGCCCCTGGTATTGGCTATCCAATGCCAAAATGTCCACCGGAATGGAACCAGATGAGGGACAAGGGCACCACCGAGCCACACATTTTGGTCGCGCCAGCCATTGGGCGCTTTCCCCTGTGTGTGCCCCCGGAACCGGATTTTGTTGTGGACGGCGGCGGCGGGGATGAGCAAATCCCTCTGCCGGACGGGCGATTTGCCCTCTCCCCTCGCGCCCATTTTTTTGCAGTTCTATTGCACGCCGGTCCGTAGCACAGCGCCAGAACCAGTTTCGGCGAGCCAGCTAAGTCCAGCGATGCGCAACGCAGTCGCGATTTTTTGGAACTTTTTGGTGGTGGTCGAGAGGCAAACGACAGGAATGGCAGGAACAAGTCTCCGCTCTCTGAGTGTGCGCCACAGCGCAATGGGAATCCAAAGGGGTGGGAGGCCACCACAGCAGTGAAATGTGAGAAATGAGAATGTGTTGCCACGCCCCATTAGCAGCAGTAGTGGCAAAGGGCGGGACATTTATTCGGCCAATTCTGCCAAGGCATAGAGCCACCTGTTTGGGCAATTTTGGCCTCCAAAATTTGGGCGAATAGATGATTGTTTGAACGCTGATGCACGTTTTGAAGAGCCATATCTCCATCGAGATTAAAGCCAAACATTTGAATTTGGTGCCATTCGGGAGCCCAAAGAGTGTCCCCGCCCAAAATGAGTGCCCCTTCCAATGGCCTGTTCGGCTCCCTGGTGGCCCAGCAATTGGCCGAGTTATGGCCAAATGTTTGCACAAATCGGGCATTTCCCCCATTTTTGGCCCAAAACCAGGCCAAAACTGGACCAATCAATTCCCAGCCAAAAGGCTATTTTGTAGCCCATTCAGTGAGTGCTCTACCCAACCACTTTTAGGCTCTCTCTTCTAGCTGAGTCAATTGTCAAGTTATGGCTCCTCAAATGCGAATGATATCTACCGATGAAGGACTGGGGAAGCATGTCTTTGGGCTTAAGGGCAGAGGCAGAATCATTTTTTGTAATCCTCGCCACTGTACATTCTCGTTTTTGCCGAGCGGAGGAGTGCCAGATGCGGTGGCAATTTGGTGCTATTTGATGAACGAGGTTTATCTCCGCCCACTGTTGGCTCAGTGCTCGCTTCCGGCGCCATAACAGCGCCCCGTGGATACCGAGAACGCTGAGCCATCGCACTTATGCACTTGGCATTTGCGGGCACAGGATTTTGGCATTTGCGGGTTTAACATTAAGTGCTCCAACACTTTTTTGGATGGCACATAGGGGACGAGAACATCCGACTTGGCGGCCAAAGTTTGAACAAGCGTGGTCAACACACATTTTGCGGAAAACGAAGAATCTGGCTCTCATCACCAAAATTAGGTTGAATTGACCATTCTCGGACGCAATTGTGAACAAAAACGTCAAAAAATGTTGTCCATATTGATCAGATATTTGATCAAATCTATGATTTTCAATCCATAGATAATGTTTTTCAAATATCCAATATCAAATGTTTTCGTCACTGACATGTGTGTTATCTTCGGATGTAGTTCTTTCGAGAAAAAATGGGTTCTTAGGGAGTTTGGTACCCCCCTCATGACTTGCGGGCCCCACTGTACATGTCATAACTTTGTCCAGATTGGTCGAATCGGCCTAATTCTGGTACCTTCGATTCAGCTCGGCTAGACGTGTCGAATGAGCTATAATTTGTCGATTTTAAATTTTTGACCTGAAACCCCAAAAGGGTCCCCCCTGTGGTTTTTGCAAACTTTGACATGTCATAACTTTGTTCAGATTAGTCGGATCGGCAAACTGACTTCAGATTCGTGTTTAGCACCCAAAAATACCCCATATATGTAAAAATTAGCCAATTCTCAGGGGGTACCAAACTCCCTAAGTACCAAAAAAAGAATGGAAAAAGACAAGGAGGGGAGTGGCTGTTGCGCAGCGCAAAAATGAGGAACAGGGTGAGGGCCCAGCCAAAGGGACAATTCGCTCTGGGCTGACGTCCCCCTAATGGGGTTGAAAGGACTGATTAGGGTAAAAACGCAAAATTGAATGGAAGAGGATGAAAAACACCGGAAAAGGTGTGCTCTCAGATGTTTCGGTGATCAAATGGTAAACCCCAACACCCACCAGTTTGGTGGCGTTTCGTCAAATTAATGGTCACTTTTTAGCCACTAACATTGATTGATTGGTCTCATCAGTGTCAGTGCAATTGACCAGTTACCACTTGGACGCTGATCTGGAGGCCGTTGATCCTTCCAGCTCACTGTTTGGGAGTGGGGAGGCTCCGTTTCAATCTGCACGTGTTTGGGATTCTAGACCAAACTGTCTCTGGGCGAGGAATTTGAGGAATGTGTGGCGGAGTCTAGACAGAGAGAGGCAAAAATCGCAAAATGGCCTGGAAAACGGGGACCATAGCACTTGTATTTTAGGGGCACAGGAGCCTCCAAATGGGCGGTAGACCTTTCCGTGGAGGAGACCTTTCCCCTGGCACTTTGCCCCTTTGTCTCCGAAAATTAATTGCCCTTCGGCTGAGTAGACCAGCGCCAATTGACCGACGATGCCTGTGTGCTTGGTGAATGGGTCCCAGCAGGCGCCCAAAAGGCCCAAACGCACAAAAAAGGGCAATCGAATTCGGAGAAAAGTGAAAGCGTCAGACCGGTTTGGACCTTTGAAAGGCAAAAATGTCCGACCAGTTTGAGCCGTTTTGGGCATGTCCAACATTGTCCAGATTTGTCGGACAACCCTGCCCTTGGTGTCATTGAGCTCAACTGGACGATGGAAATTGAATGTCATGGAGCACCACGAGTTGGTCCAGTGTCCAGTGTTGCCTGGACACCTTGCACTTTTGGGGGCTCGAGTCCGTCGAGTTGGAGCAGTAGTGCAAGAGTTGGGGAGGATTTGTCTTTGAGTTTGGGTTGTGCCGGCTTGGCTGTGCTAGAAGGCAAAAGTGCAGAATGTAAGTGCCAGGGATGGGCAAAAAGGTTGTCTCGTCAAACACGTACAAACATGTTTGCTTTGGCAAGCAGGTCACATCCATCCTAAGTGCGGGACACGGATTAGCTGGGCCAGCCGGAAACCCACAAGCACTTTGTGCGCTGGAGCTGTGTTAAGGCGGTGGTAAAATTGGCGCAAAAGAGAGCGCCAAATGAGAGAAGAAATGTGTACTTGTGTACGACGTTCTGAACGTCTCGAACTCGATGCCAACGAGTTCGGGCAGTACATGAGTTGGGCGGATTTTGATTGTATACATCTTGGGCTAGAGTTCGATTGTCTGGACGTTTTGAATCGGCCGTTGACTGAACCGCCTTGGACTCTGGATTCTGGATGCCAACGAGTTCGAGCAGTACAAGTAACAAGAGCTGGTGGACATGTGCAAAATGCACGTTTCATTTGGCAGGTCACACCCAAAGTGCCGTGGATGGGGGGCGGATTAAGATTAAGAGTTTGGCGCAAACAAGAACCAGCCGCCCGGCTGGCAGCAGCGCTAATCCGCCGTTGGAGCTGCCAAACTACGCACACAAGTCTGGCGCAATGGTGGAATGATGGCATTTGAACATTTGAAGTCGGGCACTTGGAGACTTGTTTTGGTGGCGGGCGCTTTGGCTGAATCCCGGGAATTGAGGGAAAAGCACACGGATCCAAGGTAAAACCTATTTAAAAAAAGCAAATAACCAGGGACAGGAAAATTCAATCATTTTTGTTTCGAATTCAAGTTTGGACTTGGAAAATTGAAAAATTCTTTTCAAACTAATGGCGAATGGTAAGCCAAAAAATCGAATTTTTTTGTGAACGAAAGGCAAAATAGGCTTGGACTGAAAATTTAGAGCATTTGTTCAAAAATCCGAGCAAAGTGCTGTAGAAGCTCAAAAAATGTTGATTCGGTCCAGAAAAAATTTTAAAAATAAATTCCAAAAAATTCAGACCCAAAAAGCCTATAAAAATTAAAACGCCTTAAAATGGCATGGAATGGACAAAATCAAAATCAAAATTCCAAACATTTCGAACCTGGCTTAGGCTAAGCAAACTTAAAAATGGCTCAGCCCTAAAAGAAATTGAATACTTAGAAAAATTGGAATTCAAAAAATTTCAAAAAAGGCCAAACTTGGGGACAATAAAGAAATAAAATTCAAAAAATTCAGAGTTAGCCCATAAAATGAAAAAGGAGTTAAAAAATAAAGAAATAAAATTCAAAAAATTCAGAGTTAGCCCATAAAATGAAAAAGGAGTTAAAAAATGACCAAAATCCAAAAGGTTAAAAATCGCAAGCCCAAAACCCCGTATCCATGCGGGAATAGGACAAACTATCTACTGACAAATTATCTACCCAACCCAAATGGACAAACTATCTACTTGGAAAATTATCTACCCAATTCAGGTGGACAATTATCTACCAAATTTAAACGTATCGCATAAAGCCAAGCATGCCACAGGATCGGGAGGGGGACATAACAACAGTAACACACTTAACTTTGTCAGAAATGGTCAGAATTTGTTCATTTGGATTCGGTAGATAGTTTGTCCTCTATCCATCCATGCACCCTTTGGCCCCTTTGGCCTTTGGTCATGTGCTAAGGGGCTGTTCGTAGACTTCGGCTGTTCGCGCTTTTTTCGCGCCACGCCAGGGCACACAATTTGTTTTGGCTGGGCTCTGCCCATTGGGGAATGGCTGCTGCCCAGCGGAGAGGAGGAGCCCAGCAGTGGCGGGGCACACACAGGACACAGGGACAGCGGCAAACACACAGGGCACAGGCCCCCGAGTGGACGACGCATCATCCCCCGCTGCACAGGAAGAACCGGTTCCCGCCGCTGTTCCTCCCCTGCTGCTGCTGGCTGTGCCCATCCGCCGATTGCCTCTCCCCTTTGCTCCCAGCCGCCGCCGCCACAACAGCACACACATCCTGAATGATGCAGCGACGGCGATGATGCGCCAGCTGAACAGCCCTTGACCAACGACGAGCAGCGATGGCAGCGGTGCTTAATCCGCTCGGCTGGCAGATCAGCTGGCGGGTCGGCTGGCTCGTTCACTTTCCCTGCGCATCCCCCTCATCGGCTGTTGGATGAGTCAGTCGTTTTCGTTTTCTCTGCTCGGCTGGATGGCGCATTCGCTTTTCTTCTCTGCTCCTGACAGCCGTCCAGCTGCCAGCCAGCCAGTCCAGTTCCAGCCGGTCATTGCAGCGAGTGTCCACTCTGCGCTGGTGCGCAACGATGTGGTGGTGGTGGTGGGGTGCTGGAGCGGCGCAAAAAGCACAGATGGACGAGTGGCCGCGAGCGGGAGATTGCGTGATGATTGGATTTGGTTGCGCAGCAGCTGATGGATGGACACGCCAAAGGGGAAAGCACTGCTGCTCCGACGGTGCTGAAAGGGCGCGCAATTCGCGGATCCGGATTGTTGGGCTGCCCCGAGCGCAAAAGCAAAAGTGCTGGAACAATGCACCAGCGCGGGCCCATGCTAATTTCTGGGCGCAAAAGGTGAAACAATGGGGCGGACAGAGAACATGAAGGGAAAAGTGTCTAGGTATTTTGGCCGCATGAGATCCCAAAAGTGATTCGATAGAGCACTGAATGGGCCACAAAATGGCCAATTGGGAACTGGGAATTGATTGGTCCAGTGGTGGCCTGGTTTTGGGCCCAAAACGGGGAAATGCCCGATTTGTGCAAACATTTGGCCATAACTCGGCCAATTGCTGGGCCACCCGAGAGCTGAACAGGCCATTGCAGGGGGCACTCTTTTTGGGCTTCCGAATGGCATTCAAATGTTTGGCTTTATTTCTTAGGTATGGCTCATCAAACTGCCTGGCCCCTTTTCTCGTCTGGCCTTACCCGTGCGCCTTTGGTTTTCAGTCTTTAGCTGAGGCCACCTTCCAATAAAAGCTATTTAGGCCCGATTAATTGCCACATTGAGGGGCAAATTGCGAACCAAATACAAAGGCCGGGCGCCCACGATCTTCTCCATTTTTAACTCTTTTGCCTGGAATGCCCGCCCAAAGTCAAAAGAGCTGGAAGTGGGGCCCTGAAAGAATCCATGAATCGGCGCTAATGCAAATTTCTGGGGTTGACAAGTTGGAAATGGGGTCCGCCGGTTCTCCTTGTGATTCATGGATGGGCGCCCGGATGGGGCAGCACTTGCCCTTGGACTTGGAGGGCCCCCTCAAATGAGTGGCATTTGCCCTTCCAGAGCCCTTTCCCTTCTTCCGTTTTGATGGATTTATCGGTCGCCGCCCATTCGTTATTCTTCCTCCGTCCCATCGACACCACCACCACCGCTGCCGCTGCTGGATGAGGTCATTCCGCCTGTGTGCCCTGGGAAGGTGAGAAATTGAATGGGAGGAGACGGATCACCAGAGGACCGGTTTGGAGCCCCGTTCCGGACACATGGAAGAGCCCAAAAGAAGGCAGACAAAAATGTATTCTTTGGCCTTTAGGAGGCATCGAAAATTGGAATTGTAGGAATTGTACTACAAATTTTTAATCTGTGTATAAGCCTATGGCAATGAAAAGGTGTTGATCTGTTTTGATTCATGATCCCAAAGGTCCAAATGTCCTCCACTCTTCGCACATTTCTCATCCTCCTCTTCATCATCCTGTTCATTTCGATGAGAAGAGGATGGGAAACTAGTAAAAGCAAGATGAAGACAACCAAGTGAGAAGAAGACGAGAAATGATAACAAAGTCAGGGAAGAGAAGATGGGTCGCATGATTAAGGTACTCATCATTGTCATCTCCTCTACCCACATTCTCTTCCGAATTCGTCTCTATTCGAACAGCCAAGTAAATATAAATAGCCAGTTGAAGGAAGATGTGAAGAACGTGATAACCGAGAAGAGATGAGGAAGGATTATTGTATTAGAGCAGAAAGCGAAGACAAGGAATCAAGGAGAAATGAGGAGCAGGCGGAAGAGAAGACGAGGACAGTGCCACTGGGGAAGAGTAATGAATGATAGAAAGGCAAGAAGGGAAGAGAAGTGGGGAGTTAGAAGAGCAAAAAAGCAAAAACAAGGATGAAGATAGAAAGAGAAAGAGATGGGGAAGAGAGGAGGAGTGCAAAAGGATGAAGATGGAAAAAGAAAGAGAAGGGGACAGTGTGCAATTCCAAATTTTAAATGCAAAAATGACGCCTTCTTCCAACGCCAATTTGATTGGGGGCACCGATAGAGAATAAACTGCCGAGACATTGGCTGTCTCTTCTCCGCTGTGCTGCTGTTTGCTTCTTCTCCAGCTCTCATTTGGGGGCGCTCTCTAATCGCATTGTTCACAGTCCGCTTGCGCCCCGGGCCCTTGGCGCCCTCCCGTGAGTGAGTGACTGCGGTGCCTCTTCTGTGGCCGTTGTTGTCCCTTTGCCTTTGTCCCCTGCTCCCTTTGGTGCCAACAACCAACTCTTCATCATCCGGCCCTGTGCCTCCACACACCATTGTTGGGGCGCCTAATTGTCACCGAGCAGCCCCTGGAGGGGCCCAGATGCACCGCTGCTCACTCGTCCATCCGGAGTGCCGACGCCAAAAAAGCGCGTAATCCAATTTGGGTGGGGGCCCTGGCATCGCACAAAGGCGCAAACAACACAAACAATTGTGCGGTGCCGTTGTGCCGCGAAATGTGCCAAAGGGGGACCCATGGCCCCGGGGGAGAAGAAGTCAAAGGATGCCGAGGGATGATGACACATGTGCATTGTGCCGCGGCAGACCACCGTAGTCCGCCTCTTCCGCTATCTTCCGCCGGTTGGCGGCAAATTGTGCTGCGCCTGGCTGGACACGCAATTTGCCAAGCCCAAAAAGGGCGTTGGCGGCGGGGACAAAAATGATGGGGACTCTCTTCTCTCTTCTCGCTGGCGTTGTGGTGTGCTCCTTTGTTGTGCGGACAGGGCCCCAATGGAGGCCAGCCATCTCGGCGCCAAATGAGCGGAAGAAAGGGCGCGCGCAGAGAAAACAATTTGTGCTTGACACTCCTTTGTGTGGCGTTAGCCGGGCGAATTTGCATCAAAAGCGGAACAAATGGAATCGCACCAAAGGGGAAAAGCGTTTTTTTTTAAATAATAAATACGTAAAATTTTCCACTTTTTGTTTGAATCATTTATCCATCGTTTTGATCGTCTGTCATGCAATCGAAGGTTGATTGAATGATGCCAGAGAGGAGGCATGAATGGGACTGTTTAAAAGTTTAAATGATACAAATACAATTGAATGTTTGCTGCAAAAATTGTTTAATATTCAATTACTAATTCAATTACTACGCTTACATCAATCAACAGTATTATTTTTGATTTTGATTTCAGCCACTTAAAGAATGGCTCCGTCCAATTGGAGTGCTTGTTGTGGCGATTGGGAAAGCGCTTTGACGGCGGACTGTTTGTTTGTTGTGCTCCAATTGTGTTCGTTTTAAGGCTTTTAATTCTCTGATTTCGATTGCAACTTGACACCGAAGAAAGCAGAAGAGTGGAAATCTGCTGGAATGTGGAGGGGAGTGAGTCTCACACAGCGGAAACAAAAGAACAGACCAAGTTTTAGTCTAAGCCTGGGCAAGCTTAGCTTAGGCTCAGCGTCTGGCAAGTTTAACTTAGAGTTTAGCTTAGCTTTTATTGAGTCAATTTTTCAGATAACAAATTAGTATATTTTTTTGGACAACAAATATCAAATACTACGTTCGGCGGAGAAGCTTCCAGTGCCCATGTTCCAGTGTCAGGTTTTTTTATGAGGCATAACTGGACAAGAAACAAAGGTAGAAAAGAGTTCTTGGACTTATTGGATAGATCTTTGGAAGCTCTACAAAAATGGTGCAAATTCTGAATTGCTTGGTCCGGTTCTGAACAAGTTATGGCCAAAAAATCGGAAGTTGGCCGATTTTTCCAAACATTTGGTCATAACTTGGCCAATTCTCAGCCAATCTTAGAGCTGAACAGATCTTTGGGTAGGACGTACTTTGAGCTTTCCAATGATAACTCACACACTTTCTTAGCATTAAATTTGGCTGAGTTATGGCCCCTCAAGCAGCCTGGCACTGGAACGTCAGCACTGGACTGTGCCTACGTCTAAAGCCCAACGTGTGGGTTATTTGGTTATTTTCAAACTTGTTGCACCGATTAAGAATTCGCGTTAAAAAATGTCTCTTTGCCCAATGCATAGTATGTACGTCACATCCCTTTATTTCTGGGTATTTGCTCTGCCCAATGGGGCTGGTCGTTAGCCTTTGCGCCGTCGTTTTCCACACTTCCTAGTAATTCCCAAATCCGTTTGCCCAACAAAACAGCAAATGTCCCGAGTGAACAAATTATAAATAATATTTCGGGACTGTCTCTTCGTCTCTTGCCCATCTGCCTCAAACAAATCGCGCGCGCGAGAAAACTGTGAACCACAACAAAAGGCGCGCGGAAGAGCGCACAACAATGGATGGGGCGCCAGGGAGACGGCCAAATTGGAGAAATTGTCCAACAACAACAAAACAGCAACAACAAAGCCATAAAAGTTTCGGATTTTTGCACTCAAACAGAATTGGAAGAAGAGAAAGAGACTGTCTCATTTAGCCCCCTATCCAAATTAATTTGGGCTTTAAAACTGTTTGTATCCGGAAAATTCAATTTTCTAGGCCTCCAATTATAAATTTGGAATTTTGACATTTTCCTAAGCTTTGCCGAAGAATTTATAATTTCTCTAAGCCTAACACAAGTTTTGACAAATTTGACAAATTTTATTATTTCTGATCCAAGCTATTGCGCAGATCCTATTTTGGATTCATCATAAAAACTCTTTGGATGCGGATTGGCCAAAAAGTTACGGCCAAAAATGTTTAAAAATCCATCTTAGATTTTTGGTCAAAAACGGATATTTGGAAAACTCAAAACGAAATTCCCCACGCTTTGTTTATGCAATTTCCCAATTCGCAATCGCCAATAACAAAAACTATCTTCGGTTCCAGCAAATTCGCTTTTAGGAGCGCAAATTGACGGTGTGCAATGACAATTTAATTGAATTTCTCAGAGAAATGGAGACTAAAAAGACTGTTAACGACACTTTGTTTTATGCTTTCGCAATTTTTATTTTTTTATTCCAAAATTTGTCTAAAATAAATATTTAAAGCCATCTAAAGTAATGATTTTTAATATTTTTGAGCCTTTCAAATTTAAAAATTCAAACACTCTGCTGTACAAATCCCCTTCTCCCAAATTCGAATTGGTCTCGTTGATCCCATGTCCCATCCATTTGATTATTTTTTGTTTGTTTTTTTGTTCAATCAAACAAATCCCATTTCGGCCGATCCCATTCGCGCACTCTGCGGTGGGATTTGTGGGAGCGACAGAGTCCCAATTAAATCTCAACAAAAATGAGCATTCGCGCCAATTCAAAGCGATCTGTTTGGCCCATTATTTGGTGATTACCGAACATTTCAAATATTTCGAACTCAAATATCCGAACAATTTTGACATAAAATAGGAGAATATTCTAAATTCATTTTATTTGTCTCAAAAATGAATATTTTAAATGACTAAAATCTAATTTCTATTATAAATAGCTCTTTCAATTGTAAAGAAATCATTAAGCACATGTGTTTGAGATGTTCCGATTAAATTAATCGGGACATGAATTTTGCTCCAGCTTCTCAGGGAGTCTTCGTTTTCGAAGAAAAAGCCCTCGGAATCAGTCCCCAACGGCGGATGGGAGAGCCTCACTCCGATTGAAAGCCGTGAAAATGCGATTGGCGATGGGCGGCCTCTTCTCGCTGCGCCCAAAATTTAATGGCCTTTTCCGACGCCATAAAATGCAGATTCAATTTTTGGGTCGGCTGGCTTTCACCTCAGCCGTGTTGATTCTCCCAATTTGGCGGACAATCAACGTCATCATTCCATTTTAAATGGCCAATGACTTGTCGCCTACTTTTCAAATTTGGAATTCGATATGAGAAGATATTATTTTCGGATCGGGCCACTTCGGCGCCGGCCCATTTCGGCGCCAGATTTTTTATCTCTCGAGCCGAGGCATTTCAAACAATGATCTTGGTACCATTTGATAGCTAATACTTAGGGCTATCTGATAAAAAAGATGTGGACTCGATTGATCAAGCCATTCCAAAGTTATGGCCAAAAAACTTACCAAATTTGACCAAAAAATGGCCAAGTTCATTCAAAAAATCATAGCTCAACAATGGATCAACCAAATTGAATCAACTCTTTTGCGCATAAATAGTCCACATTCTTGGCTGTCGAATGAGCCCATGATCATTGCCTAATTCTCAGTGATCACCGAGATATGCCCACAAATGTTTCGCTGGCACCGAGATGGCGGCGCCGAAATGACCCCTACCTACCCAATGTTCCTTCGCCAATTTACAATAATTAATTTTTTCGCCAAAATAAATGACTCCCCTCCTCCAACCATTCATGCATTATTTGTGCCACCATCTCATTTTGAACAGAGCGATCAAATCAAATAACACGTGGACGACTGATCTGATTGATCATTTCAGCGCGTTCCGATCGGTTGAAACAGATTGAATCACAAAGAACGCAAAACCTTTTTAAAAATATAGCTCATTCAAGAAGAGACTTTTTCTTCGTCCAAAGACTTTTCTCAAGATAACCATTTTACTCGTTCAGTGTGTCCTACACAATTTCTCAAAATTTCCCCAATTCCAATTCGTTTCCGTTTCGCTGCGTTTTTGGAACGCGAATGTCCTTTCCACTTGGCCCTCAGCCCTGTTCACACATTCACTCACCGCGGGACATCACAATGGCATATGACAGAAAACAAAATAATAAATAATGCGTTTGTTTGACTTCCGTTTCCCCGTTCTTTCATAATTTCGCGATTAATTATTCCTCCCATTCCCTGTATTTGTATTTGCTTGTTCAGGCCCATTCTTGCGTGCATTGGACGCAAGGGAAGAGGGGGAGATCTGGCAGCCGCTATAAATCTGGACGTCTCTTCCCACACAACAGTGAATGCCGAATGCCCAGAATGTCAGCAGACTCCAGGGCAGCCAGTGCCCTCCAAGCCGTTCACAGCACTCAGGGCACATCGCCTCGCGCCAGCATTGAACTGTACAACTCCAACTTGACGCAGCATCAGCCGCCACCGTCGCACTTCCCGAGGCCCGTCCACCACCTGTCGGTGTCGTTTGCGCCCTCCGTGACGGCAAAGGTGCACTCGGCTGAGGAGGGACAGGCGCCCCGGGTGGGCTTCACAGACCCGCAGAATGCGCCCTCCAGTGGGGCCGCGCACTCGCCCAGCCAGGGCAGCAGCACTTGGAATGATGGCTCCAACGAGGACGGAGGACTGGAGTCGCACAGAAGCTTCTTCCTTCAGGTACTCTCCCACCAAATGGGAATTGCGCAATCAAATTTTGGTTCTAATATAACCTCCTAAATAGCGGGTTAATGGGTCAATGGGAGTTAGACTGATCAGTCAACTGTAGGTGAATGCCTGATCAACATGAAAATCTATATTGATCTATATAACAGGGCAGTGGCCCCTAGGTTCTTCTTCTCCTCCGGGAAAGGAAATTGAGGAAAAGCTGGCTGGGTAGAGGAATCGAAGAACCTGTTTGGGGTTGTGATGGGCCCACAACTGACATTCAGACCGTTGTGCGAACTGCGAATCCATCCCGAGCGATTGTTTCCCTTTGATTCCTTCCCATGTCTTTTCTTGGTTCTTCTTCGCCATTGGGGCAAATGCCATTGGGGCTTTGGGGCGCTTCTTTCTTTCCTCACTGGGAGTCCTCGTGGGCCTTTCCTTGGGCTATGCTTTATGACCAGCTTAGTTTGCCAGCTTGAACTCCAGTTCAAGCAGTACACGGCGTTATTTCAAAAAATGGATGATGTTTCGATCGCATCAAAACCGAT